>JAVSCE010004397.1:0-63551 GCA_032199065.1 Smutsia gigantea
CATCTTAAATGAGCACATGTAAATAGGTTTATTGCACTCTCACTTCTCTTTCATTGGTCTGTGTGTCTATTTTTACACCAGGGCCATACTATTTTGATTACTACAGCTTTGGATTGAAATCAAGAAGTGTGATGCCTTCCGCTTTGTTTTCTCAAGATTGCTTTGTGTTTAGAGGTCTTTCATGGATCCATTTAAATTTTAGGACTTTTTTTTTCTATTTCTGTGAAAAATGCCACTAGAATTTTGATAGGGATTGCATTGACTGGATAGATGGCTTTGGGCAATATGGATATTTTAATATTATTTCCTCCAATCCATGAACATGGGATAAACTTCCATTTATTTGTCTTCTTCAGTTTCTTTCATCAGTGTTTTATAATCTCAGGCACAGGTGTTTCACCTCCTTAGTTAAATTTATTCCTTAGTATTTCATTGCTTTAGATGCTACTGCAAATAGGATTGTTCTCTTTATTTCTCTTTCAGGTATTTTGTTGTTAGTCTTTAGAAATACAACTGATTTTTGTGTGTTCATTCTGTATCCTGCAACTTTACTGAATTTGTTAATGCTAACAGCTTTTTGGTGGAGTCTTTAGAATTTTCTCTCTATATAATTTTACTTCATCCATTCCAATTTGGGTGCCTTTTATTTCTTTTTCATGCCTAATTACTCTGGCTAGGACTTCCAGCACTATGTTGAATAGGAGTCGTGAGAATGGACACCCTTATTTTGCTCCTGATCTTAGAGGCAAAGCCTTCAACTTTTCATTATTGAGTATGATCTTAGCTGTGGGCTTGTCATATATGGCCTTTGTTATGTTGAGGTGCATTGTTTCTATACCCAACTTGTTGAGAGTTATTATGAAAGGAAGTTATATTTTGTCAAATGCTTTTCCTGCATCTATTGACATCTCAATAGATCATAATATTTCTATCTTTCAGTCTATTAATTTGATGTATCACACTTATTGACTTGTATATGTTGAACTATCCTTGCATACTAGGGATAAATCCCACTTGATCATAGTGTATGATCCTTTTAATGAGCAGTTGAGTTGGTTTGTCAAAATTTTGGAGACTTTATGTATCTATTTATCAGGGATATTGGCTGTAGTTTTCTTGTAGTGTCCTTATCTGGCTTTGGTATTAGGATCATGCTGATCATAAAGTGGGTTTGGGAGTATTCCCTCTTCTCAAATTTTTTGGAAGAGTTTGAGAAGGACTGGTGTTAATTCTTCTTTAAATGTTTGGTAGAATTTACTAGGGGAGGCATCTGGACCTGGAATTTTCATTGTTGGTAGGTTTTTGATTACTGATTAATCTCTTTATTCATTATTGGTTTGTTCATACTTTCTATTTATTTATTATTCAGTCTTGGTAGGTTGTATGTTTCTAGCAATTTATTTCTTCCAGGTTATCCAATTTTTTGATGTATAATTGTTCATAGTAGTCTCCTGTGATCCTTTGTACTTCTATGGTAAGTATCAGTTATAATGTCTCTTTCATTTCTCATTTTATTTATCTGTGTATTCTCTCTTTTTTCTTAGTCTGGCTAAGGGTTTGTCAATTTTGTTTCTTTTCCAAAACCTGCTCTTAATTTCACTGATTTTTTCCACTTTTTTTCTGGTCTGTTTCATTTATTTCTACTCTTATCTTTGTTATTTCCTTCTTTCTGTTAACTTTGGACTTCATTTATTCATTTTATAACTCCATGAGGTGTAAGGTTAGGTTGCTTATTTGAGACCTTTCTCCTTTCCTAGTATGGGCATTTATCTCTACAAAATTCCTCCTTAGAACTACTTTTGCTGTATACCATAAGTTTTGGTATGTTGTGTTTCCATTTTCATGTGTTTCAAGATTTTTTTTATTTATTGTTTTATATTATTTATATTTTTTATTCTTTGACCTATTGGTTGTTCAGGAGTGTGTTGTTTAATTCCCAGGGATTTGTGAATTTTCCAGTTTTCCTCCTATTACTGATTTCTAGTTTCATTAAACTGTGGTCAGAAAAGATATTTGTTATGATTTTATTCTTTTAAAATTCACTAAGACTTGTTTTATGACCTATCACCTAACTTACCCTGGCAGATGTTCCATGTGTGTCTGAGAAGAATGTGTATTCTGCTGCCATTGGATAGAATGTTCTGTATATTTCTCTTAGGTCCATTTTTGTCTAGAGTATAGTTCAAGTCCAATGTGTTTCCTTACTGATTTTCTGTCTGGATGATCTATCTGTTATTGAAAGTGAGATTTGGAAGCCACTTACTGCTAATGGTATTGCTGTCTATTTCTCCCTTCAGATCAATTGGTATTTGCTTAATATATTTACTTCTTTGATGTTGGGTACATATATATTTATGATTAAATCCTCTTGATGCATTGATCCCTTTATCATTATATAATGACCTTTTTGCTTCTTTTAGAGCTTTTGAGTTAGTCTATTTTGTCTGATATAAGTATAGATACCCTACTCCCTTTTGGTTTTCACTTGCATGGAATATCTTTTTCGATCCCTTCACTTTGAGACTTTATGTATTCTCAAAGCTGAAGTGAGCCTCCCAGTATAAAACATGAGAAGAGTCAAAACTATCAAAGGAACAGTTTAGTTTTTGAGCAGTATTTAGAGGAAATGTCAAGGGCTTAGGATAGCCTCTAAAGACAGCAAAAGATTCTCAAAGTAAGAAAAGGCCTTCAGGCAAGGATTAAATTCAGGGTAGGAAAATATTTTGGGGTAAAGTTGAAGTCAAGGATGAAATCATAAAACTCTTTGTTAAGACCTCAGAAAAACGAAACTTATGGACACTTTCAACTAGAAAAAAGGCCTTCCTAAAGATCTTAAAAATGTGCCTTCAAGAAGTATAGCACAGATAAGACAAGTAATGACTCTAGCATCTTACTACACTGATGGATAATGACTGCAATGGGGTGGGGGGGGGGAGTTGATAATATGGGTGAATGTTGAAACCACAAGGTTGCTCATGTGGAACCTTCATAAGATTGTATATCAATGGTACCTTAATTTTTTAAAAAGTGCCTTCAAGGCTCTCCTGATTTAAAAAAAAAAGGCTTCTAAGGATCTTAGAGGCATTGTCCTGCAGCAGCTTCTTAGAGAGCCCAAGATAGAGAAGGACCTATATTGAAGGGCTTTGTGGAATTGAATATAATTTGATTTATAGGAATTCTACAAAGTTTTTAAAGGGATTATGTCAACTGGGAGTTGAAATGGTCAAAATGAAAAGAGTACACCTGCACTGGAGCCCTGAACCACCATGTAAGAAACTGGTGACACCATGTGGAGAGGTCCTGAAACTATATGGGGAGAGAGAGTGGCCCAGCTTAGTGCAGCCTTCTAGCCATCCTGGCCAAGACACCAAATATGTGAGTGAACCCTTTTTGGGCCTTCCATGCCAAACTAGACACCAATTGAATATTACCAAGTGATCCCATTGATGCCACATACAGCAGTAGAGTCTTCCAAATGAACTCTACTCAAATTTCTAGTAGATTCTGAGTATAATGAAATGAATAGTAACTTTAAACAATTAACTATGTGATGATTTCTTAGTTGCAATAGATAATTGGAAAAAAAATGTGTCACTGCAAGAATGATCTTAACAACAGTAACAATACAGCCATCATGTTTCTCTAGGTTTTAAACCTTTCAATGTTTTCTTTCCTGATAGCATATACATTCTGAGTATGATATGTATAGCCAGGGAGAATTTGGACCCTGTCCAAATTTTCAAAATGTTTATTTCACATTAATTTATGCTTAAGCCATATATCTTGCATTTCTTCTCTGACTGGTTATCTAAATGTTCCACAACTCATTCCCTGAACACCTATGAAATTGATCTTAATAGGCACAAATCTGATCTTGCCAATTTCATGCTCAAAACCCTTTAGGAGTTTTCCTTGAGATAAAGTCCACATTCTGAACCATTTAGCCTCCCAGTCTTTTCTTTGCCCTTCTCCCAGCGTTTAATAGCTTCCAATCTCCTAATAAACTATGTTTAATCTCACTTTTGGACTCTAGCGCATGCTATTCCCTTTGCCTGGAACATTTTGTCTTCCAGTCCTCTTGGCTAACTACTAATCATTTGAATCTTAGTTTAATCTTCATCTCTTCAGTGAGACTTTTCTTGAGCCCTTGTTCTTTGCTTCTACCTCTTATGCTTACAGAAGCTTAGTGTTTAGCACCCTCACTTGGACTAAATCTTACTCCAAAAAGTGAGTACAATTTTGGATACATGAATTCTAATGACCTTATGTTTTTAAACATCTAAAATGTGATCGACAAAATTAGTTTTGCATTTAATATACTTACCATTATAAAATAAGAAAAGCAAAGAGGAAAAAGATCAACAGCCCACACATTGCTGAAATATCAGAGCCACTATAATATTAATATTCATGTCTTTATGTAATTCCATGAAAATGGAAATAAACATAGCCAGAAGTATTTCTTAAAACATTATAAGTCTCATTTTTCTTTCCTAAAACTCAGTAAATCAAAAAGCCCTATGTCAATTCTATAGGTTATAACATTTTCCAATTTAGTTTTTGCTGAAAAGCTACTTTTTCTTTTTTTAATAACAGCTTTAAAAGTGAAGGATTTTGTAATAGTGGGTTAAAAGATGAACCCTATATTTTCTTTAATTATAATTATGTGGTAAACTTAATGAAATAACTTTGAAAGTATCAGGTTATAATCCCTACCAAAGAAGTCAACTTTTTGCATAAGATTTCTTATCCCAGAGTCAGTAGAACAATTGGACCAATTAGACCTTGAAGATTTGGGGATAAGTCAGCTCCCTCCAGGATGCTGCAAGAGAATTTGAATGCTCATATTCTTTATTGTCCCAAAGACGGTACATGTCTAGTAAGCTCTCAGTGCTTAAAAGAGAAATTAATTCATTATATATATTGTATGTCTGAGGGGTTTCACTAAGACTTTTGGGGCACTATGTAAAGTTGTATAGTATTATAATAGTTTACTTCTTGCCTTGCTTTTTCATGTTAATGATTTGAAATATTTCCAATTAAAAAAAATTTCTTCTCAGAACAAGCACTGGCTGTCAAGGGAGTTCACCAATATAGGTGCTACTTAAATGTTTTAAAACAAAGATTTGCTTTGCCAGAGAGTAGCTTCCCTTTAATTTAAACCCCATAAAGCAAAATCATGAGAAAACAATGGAGCTCTGTTAAAGAGTAAAGAAGGCTCTATGTCACCTTTTGTAGTAGGACCATGGTTTTATTTTGAAAATGTGATTTCTCATGAATTCTTGACATTTGGTTTGTTTTACAAAGACTAGCTTCCCTGTGTCTTGCAGAGCTTCACATCTAAGTTACCAACAACCATTAGACTTGTTTTCTAAGACTGTTTCCCAGTGGACCAACCCATCTTCCTCCAGGGAATGTTGGGACATTTGCCATACTTAAGAGGAGTCATATGCTCTCCAAACGGAGTTAAAACAAGTAGGTTACCTGTCTCACAGCTACAGAAGGCAATTCTAGAGTACATGATTTGGCTTGTGCCAAAGCTATACCTTTTAGGGCTGCACTTAAACAATCCCTGACGCCAGTATTCTACTTTGTCTGTGCTTATAGCCAATGGCAGTGATGCCACAAATGGTTGCTTCATTGCCACAGACTTCATTTTTTCCTTACTCCCTATCTTCATTTGATATGGTTTTGTTAAAAAGATACCACCTTATTAAATGGAAACCTTCTTACTCTTATCCTGGTGCTTACTAGGAACATTATGGTTGGGAGTCACTCATCACTACATCGATAATAAACCTTTTTCCCAGGATTGTGTGTTTTAATTTGATTATAAAATTTTTTTTCTCTTAGCTGAACATCCCAGTTTGGGAACACTTTTTTTTTTTTTTTGAGTAAAAAGTGAATCCACTTGGCAACTTATAATGGAAAAAGATAAGTGGAAATTATTTAGCCCTGTCCTATTTCATTGTTGTCTTTGGTGACAAGAGTACCAATTTTCAATGCCTAAGAACCCAGTAATTAAAAGTAATTAATTTGTGTGCTCATACTACAAAGTGAATGACATCAAATCACACAGAAGCATATTTGGGTCCATATGGGAAAAAAGTTCTAGTAAGGTCTGCATTCTGCAGCACCCAGAGGTAATACTATGATGTCTCCAGGGACACTTTCTTCAGACTTTATGACACCATGTCTTTAGTACACAATGAATGTACTAGGTGTTTAACCACCATTTATTGATGTTTATATTGTTTTATGAAGAAAGGTCTTCCACCAGAAAATATCAGGATGCCTCACTCATGAGGAGCAGACACTTTTCACTTTTTTTAAAATAAGAGTTTGACTAAAATGCCAACAAAGGGCCTGCAGTGCTGGGGGCAGTGAGAAGACCCTGACAAAATGTATTTGCTGATCTGGAAATTCAATTATTAATACAAAAACTATTAGTGGAAATATTTTGGTCCAGTTCATCAGGGTAGAAGGATCAACCTAAATACATTGACAAAGTCACTTTAAACACTGGAACAGATAAGAGCTCTGGAGGTTTACATATTTAGGCCTTCCACAGGCTCAGCCCTTCCCACACCACGATCTATTCCTCCCCACAGCAACCAATACAGTTTCTAGTACATCTTGCATACATTTCAGATCTGCTTCTGGGACTGTGCCTAGACCTGGAATGCCTCTCTGCACCCTGAATCAACTGGATGAGAATCTACCAGGCTGTTTGAGATCTTGCTTCAAATACACAAAGAATTCTAACTTTGAGCATAGTCTCTGCTTCAAGCCTCCTGTACCTGTGTCCTATCCACCACTCAGGTCCCCAAGATAAAGAGACAGCCAGAGAAAATTCTACGAGTGGAATTGTTGGGCACATCCCTAAGCTCCCTGTCCATCCATGGGAAGTTTATCCAAAATATCAAAAGGTTTGGACACAACTAAACATGATCACAGATAATTATAAAACAATACTTTATCCATTTAACCAAAGTGACAATAAAAAGATTTCAAAGGCAAATACAGAAGGTTATACGGTTGTGAGCAAAATTTATCTCTCTTAATATGAAAAAGATTCATTTTTCCCAAGTAATCAAAACCTGATGATAAAGAGCAAAAGAAGTCACTTTGATAAAACAAGATCTTTGCTTTCGAGGCAGATTACTTATAAATAAAGAAAAACCTTTCACATCCTCTTAGTAGGAGCAGACCAGTAGTCCAAGAAAATTTTGTCCTTGTAGCAGATAAAAGAAAAATAAGTTTTAGTTATACATAAGTACACTATTTATATTAAAGCTTATTTTTAAAGCCCTTACAATAACAATTCAATTTAGCCAGCTTGATTACACAAGCTAAAATTCTATCTCTTCTCAAATATTTAATTTGTCCTTTATTTTTCCCTTTTCTATTCTGAAATAATTAGTACTACTTTGGGACAAATTTACTTTCTTTTTCCTAACAAAAATTCATCATCATACCTCACACCTTTTCTTAGTTGTTTCCCTTGTTAGTTCTAGGAGTTTTAATCGCATATATTAGACTTCTTAGCCCTTAAGAACTATAACTTCTAGTGAAAATAAAGTAGTAAGCAATTATGAACAGTCTGTTACACCACTATTCTTTTAGATTGGCAAATGTATTAATATATTTCATAATTTCTAGAAGCGTATGCTTCCTCACAATACAACTTTCCAATGTGGCACAAGGTATTTTATTAAAGACCCAAATATCTTTAGGTTCTCTGTAATAAGAAAGCCCAAATAGATAAACCTATGTTCAGCAATTAATATTTCACTATTTTATCTTATTTGAAAATGATTTATATATTCACTAAATTTCCATCACTGAACTTAGCAAAACTCTAAAGTTTCCAGTTAAAAAAGGTTTCGGAAACTACTTTTACTTACACATACCATAAAATATACTTCTTGCTAAAAATTCTTATCCCTATCACCTAAAAAGTCTTATCCCACTTACATCTAACTAAATTAAATCACTTGCGCCCGACAATTATATTTCAACTACTGACGAAAACTTTATGAGACAGTAGACAAAATCAGTCATCATCCCAAGCTATTTTTCTTGCTGTGAAATTTTGCAAGAGATAACATGAGTTTATTTGACCTTTAGTAAGCCTAGGAAGAATAAAAGTATATTTAATGCTGATAACTCTAAAGACCTATTTTAATAAATCAATGAACTTAAACTAGCTTTAATAGTGAATAATTTCCCAGATAATTTGAATCTAAAAATCAGTTTGAGTTAGTTTCTATTATATTTCTGAGAACTTTAGGAATGTTTCATTTATAAGTGCTTAATTTTAAGCTAACTAAATAGAGGTATTCACAAATTAATTTTGACAATACCATCTGAAGGTAGAAAAGTATCACATCTATAACATACAGACAGACCCAAATAGATCTTAAAGCTCTTTAAAAATTTTAGCAATGAGACAGGTATAGTAATATGAAACTCATTGTTTATAAAAATGCAGTTGGATCCAAAAATGCAGTTTCTGGCAGATTAAATAAGGTTACTTTCTTGGATAACTAAATCTTCTTCTATTAAGATTTATGAGGAAGATATTTAAGGTTTTTCATTAGCCCAGTTTCCAAATGCCTCTTCTTTTTTTCTTTTTCTGACAAGAAATGTCTCCCTAAAGTTTGTATTTCAAAGACTGTCACATATTCTACAGAAGATAGGAGTAGAAAATTTGTATCATCAATATGCAGAGAAAATATCCAAGTTTTCACTAAGGATTTTTGGGTTATATTTGTCTATTACGAGAGGCCTAAAGTAATGACTATTTTAATTTTTCCTTTCCTTAAGTACAAGACAATTCTGTTTCCAGGTGCCTGATCTTTTTCAATATCTATTAACATTTTGAGATGAATAGGGGACATTTTGGGATTGGTAAGGATAGGTGAGCTTTCATTGCTTCCAGAGCCACATTTCTGTTTTTGTAGAGATTTGCAAGACAAAGACAGTTGTTTCCAACTCCACAAAGAACTGGTTTGCAGCATGAATATCAAAGGACTAACCCACCTTTCCAACTAAATTTGCTTCTTTATATCAGGGATATTTCCAACTGAAGGGCTTAATAATTTAGAAGATCTGTTGAAGTCCAGGAGACATGAATTCTTTGTGGTGGGGGTCCAGGATACAATCATAAAGCATTCTGCATAGGAAGGCCTGAAGCTGGAAGCTGTCAGAACCTGATCATAGAACCCTGGAAAGCAGAAGGAATTAAAAGAGACAGCAAAGTGAACTCTACTGCTCATCTTGGGTGCTTCCACTAAACTCATTTCCTGGCTTTTAGTATTTATATGAGTAATCCACATACCCCAGGCCCAGAGACCCAGCCAGAGTGTTCTCTGTAAATTTTGTAGGAAAAAGGAAGCTACAACAGGCAGATCAAGCTGGATTTTCAGAAATGGAACTTAACGTAGGATGTGGACATTAATTTTTGTTCTAACTTCTGTTCTAGCTAAACGAGTTCCAAAGGCCAGCCATTAGGTTCTTTTATGTCTACTTTTTAACTTGGTTTTTCCATAGGTACCAATAAGATAATTGTTTAGAATGAAAGCTCTCTAAAAAAAAAATCTTCAAATACAAAGTTTTTCCAATTCAAAGGATCCGATCATTTGGTCATTGGCAAGTAGGATCTATTAATTTCAATCATGACTCAACCCAATAAGCTTTTATGGCTTAACCAAGGACATAAGAGGCATCCTATAAGGCAGTACAAAAGATGCTCACAAGATCCAGAAAATTCACACAGAGTTAACTTGAGAAAGCAAAGGCCTTTGTTGTCACAGGTGATAAGAATTATGTAGTGAAAACCGTGTTTCCAGTCTCTCACAGGAATGTGGGACTCCTCCAGTCACAGACCAACTAATTCGTCATACTGGGCAGGTGCTACTGGAATGGAACTTTTCTAGCAATAACAAGACAATGAAAGTTGAGGTGACAAAGGCCCCTCATAGACTGGGATCCCTTCTGATAAACTCCCCTGAGAGCTGACATGGCCAGACAAAGAGAATGCTCCTTGTAAGCCCAGTGCATGTCTTGGAACTCCAATCTACCAGATTAGCCACCGATTGCACACCAGGACACATGTACCTTCTGGATGGTGGAGACCAGAGAGATTATTCTCATTGATCACAAAACCAAGCTCTTAGAACACAGAACAAGACAAAAGAATAATTTCATCAGGCCCATGGTTTTCCTCCTTGTGACAAAGGACACAAAAGCTGGAGACAAAAGAAAACAACAACCATCTCTGGGAGGAAAAGGATCAACAGAAAACAAGAGTACTCATAATAAATCTTGACCAAAGTCACCATACCCTTAATGAACTAGATCACACAAATATATTCTCTTGTTAATCTAAATTTAGAAAAAGAAAAGGAGACTGACATGGTAAGAATTCTTATCTTATGCTGGCTCTTGTGAGGGTTCCCTGGCTCTCTCAATGGCAGAAGCCCTGGAGTGAACAATGTCCAACCAGGGAAGGTCCCATCTCTACTGCCAAAACTGTAGGGGTGGAAAAGTTTTCCTTTCTTCCCTTCTAGGTTCTTTGGCTAGTCTAATAACTAAATTGATATGAGAGATTAACAACAGAAAAACAAAAGTTTAATAGCATGTATACCTTCTGTATACACAGAAAACCAGGAAAACTGAATAACTCCCCCAAATGGCCAAAGCCATCACCTTAAATACCATCTTCAGCTAAAGACAAAAGGAGGTGTTGCAATAGGGAATCAGTTATGGGAGTTTGCCAGGAAAAGCACAATAAACAGGGTAAGTTGTTATGCAGACTTAAGCTGTCGCTTTCTCCATTGATAAGAGTTTCTAAAAATTGAATCATTCCCCTCTTCCTGGTGCAGCAGGGGGACACCCTTACAAATGGAGATTTCTTTACACATATAAATATCTCTTACCAAAGGATAACTTCTATTTATTTAGTTTTCCCTATGTCTGCTGTTTCTTAAAAATAATTAACCTAAAATAACCAATATGCTAAAGAGGCATATTTTGGGGTATCGAAATCTGTTCCCCTTCAGGATGCAGACATCATCTATAGCCCAACTCAAGTGGCCTGTCCTCTGTAAGCTTTGTCCAGTTACTCTGACTAAACATGCTCACTGCCCTTGACTCCTCTGAGACCCTCATAGGCAGTAATCATATAGTTATTGGAGTAATTTATAATATAATCTGCTCCCTTGGGTGAGCCCCGTATGGGCAAGGGTCATACTTACCTTGTTTACCATCATACCCCCAATACCTGACACATAGGAGCATAACAGCTACCGGGTCAATAAAGGAATGAATGAAGTGGCTAATTAGGAATTGGATGAAATTAAACATGATGCCTAAATGTATAAATTATTTCATTCTAGATTAGGTTTAAAGATGTAGGAGAGGCAAGTGTCATCTCATTGAAATATTAATTTATTCTGGAATACTGCTAATTGGTTAAGAATAAAGAATTGAAAAGCGGGCAAACCTGACAAACTGTTTAACATTTGGCAGATTACCATCTCTACATACATTTCCTCACTTGTGAAATTTTTTAAAATCAAAAAATTCTTAAATGTACTGAAATGGATGTCTTCCATAGTAACCTTCAAAAATGAACCAGATATGCACTCCTCCTCGCAACACTGGAAAGAGAAAAGAGAGAGAAGAAAGAAAAATACAATGGGCACTAACGTTGTTCCTAAGCGTTTTCCAGTGAGCAGTTGGTCCCTTGCCCTCACCACTCCATCGAGCCCATGAAGTATAGCTCAATGAATAACTAACAGATGATTACATTTATGAGGAAAGAGTACTCAGAGCAGACAGCTACTTCCTACAGGTGACAAGCAATCTTCCGCCAGGGCTTCACCTGACGAGTCATTTTGGGACGTGATCACAAGGGTTGGAGACTGATGAAATTATCCTGTCCAACATCAAACACAAAGTGGTTGTAAATCAGCAGAGGCTGTGGCAGAAGGAGAACAGCTCATTCTTTATGCTTTGCAGACAGCCTTCCACCTGGGGGCTGCATCAAGCATCCTAACAATCATTAAGTGACCCTTTAAAGAGATTTAATTAAAAAAAAAGCATTAGAGTATCTATTGATTCGAATACTTGAGCTATCTTGAGGAAGTTGATTCGAAAGCAAGTTACATGATTCAAAAACTTGTATGTGTTGAGGCTAACTCTGTGTAGCACAGCGACATGAATAGATAAATAGATGCCTGTCTGTGATGACTCTCCATTTGACCTTGCCAGACGATCGTGTACTGAACTTAGACTATCACTGTGTTTCCTGAGGGTCACTCAGCAGAAGGCAAACCAAAATAAAAAAGCAAGCCAGCCAGAGTTTAACCTGGTCAAGGGAGTTCTGCAGAATCAGAAACTGATCTTGCAAATGCCTTCTATAAAAAGAGAAGGAATAAAATATGGATGATTCATCTGCGGTGTCCGCTGAACAGCACTTGACTCACACAGGATTTAAAGAAATGTGGAGAAACCATTTGTGAAGTTGCCCTGTGGACGGACTCATATTTTAAGAGTAAAAAATTGGCAGGTTTCATTGAATAGGGAAGGAGCTTTCTAAGGACCCCATTTCCCCATCACTGTGAAAGGGATTTATATGCATTGTTGCCTTTAGTGGTTTGGGGAAGTTTCAGTGTAAATCCTTTAGGTTTCACTGTAGGAACCAGCTACTCAGAGGTTCCCAATGCTTGATGATTTGCACAGAATTGTGGTTTAAAAAAAAATGAAAAAAAACTATTTTTTAAATGGTTATGCTAGAAAGGTAACTAAGCTTGCCCAGGGTCACGTTGCAGTCTTATACAATCCCAACGCCTTCCTGATTTACTTGCAGAACCTGCTATGCAAGGGCATTTGAGTGGCTCTGCGTGAAAAGCCTGTACACATTTAAATAGGCTGTTTGAATAGGAATTGTGACTGATGTAAAAATACCCCCTGTATTTTATTTAGTTCTTAGTTCTCCATTTGTAATTGAAATGAAGCTTCTAAAATGCCTGGGTTCTTAAATTTTATGAAATCATATATGTACAACTGATCTCCTAATGGTGTTCTTGAGGCCATTTCGCATAGATGATTGTGTGGGACATTAGTTTAAACATTTTTTTTTAATTTAGAACTGCTTACAAAATAGTCAATAAGTTGGGGGTGTTGGTGGGGAAAGAAAATACCTCTGATGAATTGTATTTGAAAAGAAAAGGCAAATGAATATAGCAACGAGCTCCTGAGTTCCCAAGGAGCATGCTCTCCAGCACTTTACCGATGGCTATTTTTGTGCAGGTTCTGCGTGCTCTCTCACTAGTTGCACTTTAATTATCCTGCACTTTGTTCCAGGAAGGTATGTATTGGCTCCCTGCCAATGGGGGCTAGGACTCTTCTTGTCACTACAGTGTCTAACAGCATGTACAGAACAATATCCCAATTAGATCTTTAAGTGTTAGAAACATGATACATCAGTACATTTTTCTTGGAGGCTGATCAGTGGGAAGTTTGAAAAATACACAGAAGGTAAGCTTCATTCTAATCCTTTAAACATCAGCCCAAGAAGGCAGCCAAAGAAGCTGAAAATATAACAAGATATGTCAGTATCTCCTCAGCTTGAAAATTTTTTTTATCTTAAAAGCAATTCATAGGCCAGAATGATCAGACCCATTTTTAAAGAAATGGGTCTTTCTTTTGCTATTATCACCTCCCAACACACCACTTCATTTCTTTGTAACAAAGGGAACTTTTTTTGCCTCTAGATTCATACTGTTTTATTGCCAACTGGAGATTTCTGGATAAATTAACACGAGGGGTGCTTTTCATCCCAAGTTATTAACATTCCTTTTTCAGGTTGATTCTCCAAACTAATAAAATGAAATGAATCTCTCTCTCTCCCCTCTTCTTTTCTCTCTCTCTCTCTCCTCCCACTGACCGCTGCTGCCCCCCACCCCCAATATGTCAGAGATGTTAAGAAAAAAATATGTGGCAAAGGAAGCGAGCTCCTTTTATTCTTCTACACTGTTGAGACAATAATTGTGTAAAATGTCTAGATTACGTTATAATAGCCAAAGACAGCCTTTAATTTACACCCTGCAATGGGTTAAGAGTCCAGTCAGTCTTCTCTCTTTCTATCAGTCACTCTATAACAATTAAACTAAATTATTTTAAATGTAAAGCATTTAAATTCTTCTGATCAGCCTTACAATTAAGCACCACATGGATTATCACCGTCATTGATTATTAACTCAGTTTTCAGAGCATGTAAAGGCTTTGCATATGCCTGTGTTGATAAGGCTTACAGAGCAGTAGATGGAGACCAGGGGTCACAACCAAGGACAGCAATAGACACAGCTCTGGGGTCTCTGGGAAAGAAGGGAAAAGTAAGCTCAGATTTTCACACACCACGTGTGGCTTTTCTCTCTCTCTCTCATACACATACACACAGACTTTCTTCTATGATGTTAGCACAACAGATGCCTTTAAGTGTCATCATTTGGTACGATATAATTATTTCAAGTTTTTTTTCAAAATACGGTATTTCAAGTTCATTGTAACCTTTTCAAAAAAGAACAAAACACTTCTGCTTTCTATTATTAATCATTGCTAATTATGTACTACTTTCAAAAAATCCCCACTGATGCCAAAAACCTGGGCACCCTCCTTCTTTCAAGATACTGGTTACATTTAAAGAAAAATGAATGTCCAATATTCTATGAGTGAAGTACCACAGGTGTTGAAGGGAAAAATGGGATAACTATTGGGCAAAGGATTTAAGTGAAATTTCAACTTAGTAATATCAGGGTAAAATTTGATTAACATGGCTAATTAGAGAAGTCTGAGATTATGTGATGTAAAACTGCTATCTATGTGAATCTTCTTCATGGGCTTCCCTCCAAAACTGACTGGCAATGATAGGTGTCTCTGATCACTTTCCCCAGTTCTACCTGGATCCCCACAGGAAAGGGACGGGTTAGCTGGAAAAGAATGAGTCATCTACTATCACATGGTATTTTACAAACCAAAACAAGCAGTGTTTATGAAAGGCATAGAATCGATAAACTTGGAAGTCCTTTATGGATCCTCAAAACAGATATAATCTTGGCAGGAATGGAACAGAATTTACCACTGGCCCTCAGACTTGACTTTAGGGCCTCTCTGGTGCACAGAGTAAAGGATTTAAAAGCTGATCTACTGAAATGTTTTTATTAGGATAATAAATAAAAATAACAAAAATATGCAGAGGAGCCTTGAATAAACTCAATTCGATGACCAAGCCATCTATTTTAACAGAGATGCCTTTCAGTGATACGGTAGGTTCCAGATATATCGCAAAACCTTAATTTTTTTCCAGCATCTTTTTACGGATCAAACTGCTGCCATAAAGTCCTGTGACTCACCCAGGGCTGCACAGCCAGTCGGGTAGGCCAGCCCAAGAACCTGTGAATTGACTCCCTCCATAAACTTCTCTGTGCTGCTCCCAAGCACAGCCTTCACAGCATTCATAGCATATGATGAATTCCCAGAAGATGTCCAGCCCATCAAAGTAGAATTGCTGCAGTTACAAAGATGACAACTTGCTTTCTTGAACTTCCCCTTCCATTGCTTCAGTGGATACTGTGCAACGCCATGCTGAGTCCCACCAAAGCAAAAAGAAAATCAATACTACTGATCTTGTCTTTATTAAAAATTCTGATATTTTACTCATTCTGGATTTTTTGCAGTAATCTAAATTCTTAAAAATGTCATTAAAATATTAGTTTGATAACTGGGCTTTTGGGCATCCCCAGCTGCCTTAAATTTTACACCCCAGGCAAGTACCTTAATAGCCTTATCTAGTCCCTGGTACTTTACCTGTAACTAAAAAATTCTATCCAATTTCTCCCAATTGGGTATCACAGTGAGGTAGATTGTATTTGAGAAAGCACAGGAAGGAAGCAGTGACTGTCATCTGGCTCCTGGCTCCGGTCTGTGGGTTCAGGGCATGCAAGTTTCTGTGCCCCCAGATGGAGAACTCACCCTCACCTACCAGGGAAAGAGGTGAGATGGGGGCCTTGACTGCTCTGGATTCCTTAAGAGAAGGACCTGGCACCTGGTCTGCTTACACACCGGGAAGTCTATCATCCACAGCTATTTTCTCTGTTGCTCATCTATATTATGTTTAAAGCTCATGTCCATCTGGGGCTGTTCAGGGTTGTGAAAGGATGTGAGGAAAGAATGACTCTCTAGGGTGGCATGTGTCAGGTTAATGGCCCTCCATCCCAGAATGTAGGGATGGAAACCCCTCAGCCTCCCTTCCAAAAAAACAAACCTGTTTTAAGTATTCTTGTGAATTACAGCATTCATTCAATATATGCTCCCCAGTATTTTATTTTAAGAAGCTGGAAACAAACTGGAAACACATTTTGCAAGTGTTTTCTTAGCCTAGACAATTTGAAGGGGGGAAGGCAGTACAAAAATAAATATATATAAAAAAATAAACCTCAAATACTATATATTACTGAATTCTTTCAATCAAATGTAAATTTAATTCCAGTGGTGGTGACAACCTCATAAAGATTATTCTCAGATTTAGCCTGGCATTTAGCATGTGTTTCTTCACGTACCTGGTCTTGTTCCAAATTACAGAGTCCTGATGACAGATTCAGTAATATAAGGCATGTGAAAAAGGACAGAAAACTCACTTGGGGGCGCTTGACAACTACTCAACAACTATTAGACACTTCTGCTTTTCTACTAAAACAACATTCTGGGGCAGAATTCAAGATTAGTCTAGTCTGGGATGGAATCTGCTTTTCCGTTAATTGTACTACCAACCTGAGTGGAGCAGTTACTTTGAAAATTAAAATATTTACATTTTAGAAAGATATTTCCAAAGGAAGTTGCAGCTACAAGGGAGGAGAAAAAGACTAATGCTCTTTGCATTTCATGATCTTTAAGTTATGTCTGTCTTCATGGAATTTGATAGTTTATGTTTTTCCAGGCTTTCATTTTATCTTAGCTAACACCCTAAACAGAAAACACAGCAAGTAGGTAAAAAAATCATCTGTGAACCATAATAAATGGATTTCTGCCAATGACAGGTCATGATACAGAAAAAAATCTGTGATGACCCTCTTTCCTCTACACTCATTTATCTCTTCCTGGTGTTCACTGATAGATTCTTGCTGTATGATTTATTGCAGAAAAACACCACCTAGAAATGGGCTTTTGATAAAATTGTTCAAGGATTCCTGAACAATAAATCCTAATCTTAACATGCAATGCTGCAGAATGTTTCACCTTTCTTATGCTATAAATAAAATATGCCAAATGTGATAATAAATCCATACATTTAAGCATTATCTATGTAGTTTAGGAGATAAAGTCATAGTATGTATGCCTGATGTTAATAGCAGCTCTAAGCCTGAGGATATTGATGGCAGTATCTGTGCATTTGCCATCCAAATTTTTAGCACTTTACAGTACTTATGAAATTTCATGGCTTTTATCTGCCTGGGAAGGCTTGCTTTGCAGAGCGCATGTGGGTTAAGCATAATCAGTTTCTGGTGGCTTGAATCAAAAGAGATGTTTCCTGAACACAGACAACTTGCTCTGGAAGACAGCTGAAATTGTGAGTTCATGCAGAGACCTTTCTCATAATTAATCATCTACTGGAGGAAGTGATGAGAGGCTCAGTCACTCTATTGTGACCCTGCTAGTGGCACAGGGTGTTCAGCATGCAGAGCCCCACTATTTAGGCTTCTTCTCATAAGCTCAAGGACAGGTACCTGACCTCCACACATGGTAGAAAGTTGGGGAAGCCAAGCCCTACTGATCTTCCTTGAGCTGATTTGCTCCTCACTGCACGGAAACCTAAAGACAGATTTTAATTACCAATTGCTTCTAAGGTTTATAAACGATTGCAAGTCTCCATCTATTCAAAAAGATGGAGGCAAGATCTTAATCTGGCTTAGGGTTTTCTCAAACTTAGCAGAATGGACATTTGTGGCCAGATAATTCTGTGTTGCAGGGGCCCTTCTGTGCATTTTAGCATGTTTAGCAGCGTCCCTGGCCTCCACCCAGCAGAGGCCAGCATCCTCCTCCCCATCTCCACAGGTTGTGACAACCAAAAATGTCTCCAGATACTGCCAAATGTCCCCTGTGGGGCAGAGCCATCCCTGGCTGAAAACTATTGATCAAGCCTATAAGAAAGAGTTAATAAAAGCCATGACATTAAAGAGGACAGAACTACATTTAACTGCAGAAAAATGAAAAGGACTCAATTCAAAAATAAAAGATGCTGAGTTTGGGAATGAGAATGAGTTGACTTTTATTTTAGAGAGGGCTGAAACTATTTGTGGAATATGTCCCTATGCCGTGCACAGAGCAAAGTCCCATGAAATGCTGGTAGTTTGGTCAGCTGCTAAGAAATCATATGTTAAATACCACATTTGTATTATCACTTATTTACATTGAATCTGACAAAATGAAGATATGGATATAAAAATAGTGTGTGCTTGAAAATGGTTACCACACTAGAAAGAAAGAAATAGAAATGAGAATCAAAAAACCTAAGGGAAGTTTTTTTTCTCCAACAAACTGGAAGTGGAGAAATCCATTATACCATGTGTAGCTTTCTTTGTGTCCTCAGATATTTATTGAAGGTCAAAAACAGAGATGCCTAATGGGTTATGATTATGTGAAATGAAGTGAGAAACAATGTTTTATAACAGCAAACACTTTTTATAGTGACAGTGTATTACGTTCACTAAAACATCTTACAACTGCCTTTTCCCTAGAATCCATGGATCAAAGCAGGAAAATAATATGTTATTCAAGAAATACATAGAAATTGGAGGTGTGACTTGTTCAGAGCCAGGGCTCTTGTCTCAAGATCTAGGAAAATTCCTTCTATGCTTTGTCCAACTTGAATGACTATTTACTCTAAAAAGTATTATATGCTTCCTTCACATCATTTTTTCCCATCTCAGTTTTGAAAAAAGTTGTATTTTAGTGATAAAAGATTTATGAAAATCTCCATCAGGGTTCCTATACTCTTGAGCTTGAAGATACCTTTGTAATGTCAAAAATTTCAAAAATATTCTCATTCATGTATTTCATTCCTTAATTTATTCAACAAATATTTATTTGTGCCTTGTAAGTGTCAGGCCCTAGGACACTGATAAGAGAAAACAGAAAGAATCCCCACCTCTGCGAAGCATGCAGCCGAATGGGTAACACGAGTTCACTGCTACATCTTGGTACTCAGACACGAGGCCCAGAAAATGTACATGCTCCATTAAGTGCTTGTTGAAGTTTACTGCACATAGATAGGTAGAATAAAATCTAAACCACTTCTTCTGGCCTGTGGGACCCTGAAACATCCAGCTCCGACCTTTCTGACCTTACCTTTTAGCATCTTTCTCTCCCTTATTTCCCTCCAGCCATACTGGCTTCTCTCTGTTTCCTGGGTTATTAGGAAATAAAGCTCCACCTTCCCAACCCACCCAACATGCCCAATGGACTTCTCTCCTCACGTGAATATCTTTGCTTGGTTAGCTCCTGACAGTTTAGTGTTCAGCTCAGACGTCACTACTTCACTGAGGTCTTTCCTGATCTGTCTCTAATAGCCAGTTTTATTTTCTTGATAGCACTAAGCACTATTTGATAGTGTCTTATTTATTTGCCTTCTTATTTATTGTCTGTCTCTCTGTAAAGAATGTTTATCCTATGCAGACAGGAGCTATGTCAGCCATGTTTATCAATCTAAAAGAGAGTCTAGAACACACTGGAATCACAGTAGACACTCAAATATTGGTGGAATGCTGAAGGAAATATATATGTTAATTATAACATGCAAAGTACTACTAAGGAAATAGAGAATTATCAGGGAGAATAGCAAGGGAGATCTATAAGGTACAATTAGTGAAGAATTTGCTGAGAAGTAACATTTAGGCCAAGACAAATGCTATTAGGAACAGGGTGTGCACAGGCCCCAAGGGAAAGCAAGCTTTTTGTCTTGGAGGGGCTAAGAGGAATGTGTGATTGAAACTTAGTAAGCAGGGGAGAGGGGAGAATGGAAAAGTTAAGAGGAAGCATATCATGTACCATGTACAGTGCAGGTTGGCAAACAATGGCCTGTGGGTTAAATCTGGCCTGCCCACATTTTTGATAAATAAAATTTTATTGGAATGCAGACATGCCCATTTGTTTAAGTATCATCTATGGTTGTTTCTCACTACAACACAGACTTGAGGGGTTAGAATAGAGATGGTTGTTTTACCTACTAGCCTAAAATATCTGCTCTGTGGCTTTTACAGAAAATGGTTATGATCCCTAAGGGGGTTGAGGGACAGGAAGGGGATTTAGGGAAGGAAAGGGGCTTGAGGCTGAGGGAAGGGGCTTCGGTTTCATTTTAATGCAATGGTGTGGCAGTTTTCACATGTCGGAAGTTCTTTGACACTCCCTCTTTCTAGAGGTGGAGTTTATGTCCCTTTGCCTTGAATCAGGCTTTGTGACTCCTTAACCAATAGAACACAGGAGAAGTGACACTGTGTGAGTCTCTAGGCTCAGGCTTTAAGAAACTGACTACTTCTGCTTTGTGTCTCTTGAAACCTAGCCACCATGTTGTTGTGAGGAAGACCAAGCAGCCCGTAGAGAAGTCTACTGGGCACTAACTAGTAGGCTGCACATGGGCCCAAGAGCCATCACAAACTCGCCAGCCTTGTGAGGGAGCTCTGCTGAAAGTAGTTCCTCCAGCCCCCAGTAGAGCCATTTACTTTAAACCATGTTCAGCAGAGGGGAGCTGTTCTCACCCAAATTGC
This sequence comes from Smutsia gigantea, assembly GCA_032199065.1. NCBI lineage: Eukaryota > Metazoa > Chordata > Mammalia > Pholidota > Manidae > Smutsia > Smutsia gigantea. The sequence goes on from JAVSCE010004397.1 coordinate 20,829, forward strand.
AAATTTGTTAGCAAAATAAATGATGATTGTTTTTTTTAGCCACTATGTTTTAGGGTGTTTTATTCCACAGCAATAGGACCCAGAACAAACGGGAAGGCATTAATGTTATTTTTTTCTACACAGCTTCATATTTCTTTTACTATAGATAATGTAAGATCACTTGCTTAATGTTTATCCTACCTCTCTGTTTCCCTATCTCTCTTTCCCTCTGAAAGTGTCTTACAAGTGATCACCCAGTTTCATTAATTTAATACATAATTGAATGCCTACCCTATGTGGGAGTCTGTAGGATATCTGAACAGGATATTCAGTATGAAAGTGAAGGCTCATAGTTTTAGTACTTCTGTCAATAAAGAGGAACATGTAGCTAGACAATCATTTATGCAATATTATTATTTCCATTCTTGAATTTTAATTGTGTAACTGAGTAAAGCTCCCCCTTGTTGCCATTTTATAAAACTTCAAAAAACAGTTCAGTGGCAATTACGGAATTCTCATATTAAGAGATTAAGCTGGTACTTCATAAATATAAAATTAGCATCCTATTTATGAATTCAGTATTTTTCTTTAAATACAAACATTTAGTGACAAATTTTTTCTCAACATTTAAAAATTCAATCATTACCAACAGAATCGGATGTTAAAGTTAGAAAACGAGTACCTGAACATGGAGAAAAAGATTCAGAAAAACTGAAAAAGGAAAGTGTTCCCATATTGTCCCTTTTGGAAATCTGGCCTGGCACTCTGAAGATTGGTATAGAAAACAGCTGATAGAAAAACTTCTTTAGTGTTATGCAAATATTCAGTTTATGAAGAAAGCTACATTGCCTGCATATGAAGAATAAAATGACTGTTTTTTTAAATCATTTCATTTTGCAGGTCACAATAATAGGGCAAGTTACCAAAAAAACTGTATTCTGCCAACTTTATGGTTCAAATCCTGAGCAAGGCTGAGATAATTTATGGTGGAGAAAATGATCTGCATCTGGAATCTCTAGCTGAACCTGCCACATGACTGAGCTAGTTTTTATAAAGAAGCTAGAAATCTGGCGCCACGGCAAATGAAGAAAATGAGTTTAATCACTTAACAAGCTCGCTGCTTTGGATCCTGATGGCTGGAGCTGAATGAAACATCGTGAGGAAAGAACAGCAGCTAGAAATGTTGAATGTCTACGGACCACTGAGGGCTGGGCATGTCAAACAAGCCAAAACAAGCACATTTCCAAGGACATGGAAGAAAATGAAATACAGGACTATGGTATTATGCATACAAGAGGGAAATTCTGTGTTATCTAAGAGCAACTGAAGGGATATGACACTGACCTGTCAGGGAGCAGTTCCTTGCATGCCAAAGTAGCCTCATGGAATCAGTGTTTCAGCCCAATAAAGACTATGTTTTCAGAACTCAGTCATAAGTTGCATTTACTGCCAAATGGCTATCCTGGGTCAGGGAATGCAGTGTAGAGAGGCAAAACAGGGAATTCAGAGCAAAGGACAAAAAAGGGTAGAGCTGCAGGCACAAGCAAAACTCCGGAAATTGATTAAAAAGTTCTTTTAAAGAAAAGGTGGAACACATTCATAAAGGAGGCCTCCTATAGAATGGGTTTAAGAACACTTTTTCAACAGAATCCTTAGCATTAAGTTCCTAGGTTGAATAATAGTTTTTCAATTCTCAACTTATTGTTATGCATATATGTGTGTTATGTTTACTATTTTGTATATTTAAAATACATATTATATATGTTAAATATTACATAACACAGAACTGGGTTTGAATTCTAGCGTAATTACGATGTTACTCTGAGTAAATTACTTGAATGTTCTGAACTTCAGCATCTATAAAATGTATAAAAGTATAAATATATAAAACAACCTCATTTGGGTTGTTTAAGGGTTAAATGGGACCATACATGGAAAGTACTTGGCACTTAGTTGCAAGTTATTTTTAAGGTTGAGGATAGGGGTTCAGAGACCAGAAAGTATCTCAGCACAGACTGTAATGGAACAAGAATATCACTGGCCACAGAGAAGAGGATCAGTATAATCTGGAAAATGGGATAAAAGAAGATTCCGGATTAAACAGAGCCAAGGCTATTCCCTCACTCATATTGTTAAGGGATTTCTATTAAATGCTTAGCATTGATGCAGGAGATTCCACAAATAGCTTTTGTAGCTTGTTGAATAAAACTGCAGTTTTGTTAACAGTACAGAAAATGAATATAATCCTTATTCTATACTTGTGGGTTCAGTCATTCTCAACATTTCTGAGAGAATATACCTTCATAACTTTATTCACTTTTATCAAAAGGATAAATGTAAGGATGTTAGAGGTCATTTCCTAGAGGTTGCTGTGGCTCAAAACATCCCTGACCTTTAAGATACCAGCAGAACAAAAAAATGAGAAAGGAGGTGAGAGCATTCAAGACATTCTCTTTCCCTCCCCCATCCCCTTTGCAGGTCACACAGCATCTCCTTAAAATGCAGACACTCTGGATGGATGCATTCAACACTATAAGGTACCATCTTGGGTTGAGACCTTACTAAGATTTAGTTGGCAGGCAGCTGAAAACTCAAATGAGATAAATACTGTGAAGCAAAAGGAGAAGAAACAGGGAACTCCCAAGAAAGATGAAGGAAGAATTGGTGATGAAATATAAAAGGTAATCAGTATAGACTTCTCCAATGAGCTGAGGACACCTCTGAGTCATGGTCGCATTGTCAATAACAGGTATTCCAGGTCTTGGCTCTTTCCACCGCCTGCAAGGTCATTATCCAAACAACCAGTAGCTCCAACTCAAGAGTCCTTTACAATAACCCAACCAATATCTGAAAGGATTCAAACCATCACCTGCTAGAGTAACCTGTAGAATTAATGTAGACTCTTCAATGAGAATATATTTTCTCACTGATGAGAGATGCAAATTAGGTCATAAAAGTGCAAGTGTTTAATGAACACAATATAAACTAATGAATTAAAGACTCATCCAGAAGTCTACACCTTCTGGCAAAAATAAGGAAAGAACCACAGGTAAGGATTACAGAGCATCTGTTTCTAAGGAGAAATAAGCTCATTGACAGAAATGAAGTGAGAAGTCACAGCTGAGTCACACACACGACCAGAAGAGAAAAACAAAATAAGGCTGAATGGGTCACACATACTCCATCTCACAAGAATCACAAGTTCCTTCATGAGGAAATATGTCCAAGGCAAAATCAAATCTTAAACAGAGATTCTAGGATATCTTATCATTTATGTCTAGAAGAAGGACTTCGGCACCCTCTAGTCCAGTAATTTTCAAGCTTGGCTGTTTATCAGAAGCGTGAGGGGTCAGGTCACTTTAAAAATTTTAGATTTAGGGGACTTCAGACTGGAATCTCTTAGGATGGATGCTGGAACCTGCAGGTTTGGGAATCCAGCTTCTGCCCCAGTGCCTTTTGGTTGTAATGGCTCTTGGCTTTTGAAGCATTAATAATGAGAAGTACAAAGGATATTATAGCAAATACCCAGATATGTGCTACCCCTTAAAACATTTTATTTTCCAAAAAGTATTTCCACAAAAAGAGTGTGTGGAAAACCCCTTTTAAAAAATTAATGTTTTAATGTTTAACAGAAGCTGAAAAATAAAATATTCGCATCGGTTTCACACAACCTGTGCTGAGATCTTGAGTTCAGCCTTTTTGTCAACTGAACAATTTCTGACACCATTTAAGCACTGAGATAGAACAAAAAGCAAAGTGCTTGTGGCGTTATACCTTCTTTATATCTTCATCCCCCTCAGGGTGGCTAAAGACAAACCAAAGCATATTTACCACATTATTGGTCTCAATATTTTTTACTTTTTATGTTGAAATAATTATAGATTCCAAGGAAGCTGCAAAAATAGTGCAGAGAAGTCCCGTGTACTCTTCACCCAGTTTCCCCTCAAGGTAGCATCTTATACAGCTTCTGTGGTAACTATATGGTATAATATCAAAACCAGGAAACTGACATTGGCATGATCAACAGACCTTACTCAAATTTTGCCAGTTTTATATGCACTCTTTTGAGTGGGTATGCGTGTGTGTACCATCTATACAATTTCAGACTATGTGATTCATGTAACTACCACCACAATCAATACATATGCAGAACTCCTCCCTCACTACAAAGATCATTTTTGCTACTTCTTTGTAGTTACACCCAAACCTCTCCAACCTTTCTCTCTAAGACTCCCCACCCCAACTCCATCCCCTCCCTAACTTCTGGCAACCACTAATTTGTTCTACATTTCTTTAGTTTTGTCATTTGAGAATGTTATATAAATACAATAATCTTTTGAAATTATTTTTTTCACTCAGTATAATTCCCTTCAGATCGATCTAAGTAGTTTCATGTATCAATTAAAATTTGTTTCTTTTTATTATTGAGTAGGGTTCTATCATATGGATGTATCATAGAATGCTTAACCCATTGAAGGACATTTGGATTACTTCCAGTTTGGGCAATTATAAATAAAGCTGCTACAAACATTCATGTACACATATTGATGGGGACATAAATTTAAATTTCTCTGGGATAAATGCCAAGGAGTGTGAGTGGTTGTATGGAAAATATGGGTTTAGATTTTAATGAAACTGTCAATTTTTTTTCCAGAGTGTAACAGTTCACCAACATATGAGTGACTGCGTTTCTTCACATCCTTACAAGCATTTGGTATTATCACTATTTTTTATTTTAGCTGTTCTAATAGGTGTGTAATGCTATCACATCAGGTCTTTAATTTGTGTTTCCTTAGTAGCTAGTGATGTTGGATGTATTTTCATGTGTTAATATGCCATCTGTATATCTTCTTTTGTTAAATATCTATTCATGTCTTTCTCATTTTCTAATTGAATGTTTTTTTTAACTGTTGAGTTTCAGGATTCTTTATCTATCCTAGATAAGAGTTCTTTGTCAGTTATGTGGCTTGCAAATATTTTCCCTAACCTGTAGCTTGTTTTTTCAGAAAATTTTGTAAAAAAAAAGAAAGTTCATATTAAAGGAAAGAACATTTTACAAATGTCAATAAATTTATGGGTAACTATGATTTGATTGTAAATAAACAATATGAAAATATTTATAATTCAGTTAGAAACTTCTCTAAAATTATATGCTGCTCATGAATTGAGGGAACTTCTTATTTAAAAGTAGAAACTCAAATAGCTTTATTTTTTAAAAGGAAGCATTACATTCTTAATTTTAAGTATTATATGGGGTGTAAACTTCTATACAGATGTTAATGGGTGATACATGAAATAGGAAATACGAACAAAAGTTCTCACTTTATAGAAATCAGTTTCTAATACTTTGGTTATTAAAATTCTTCCCTTTAAAATCCTCAATGCCCATATCTCTTGCTATCTACCTCTTATATGAAGATTTATTCAAATTTGTTTCTTTTTTAATTTTCCCACATATACCCACAGTTCATTACTTACATCTCTCTTTAGCACTTATAGGTTTTCCTTCATATTTCAGTTGGTCACTGACTGTGCGTTCCTTCTCTCCTGCATTACTCAGATGAGTTCCCTGAGCTGTGTTCATCTCCCTCCCCTGGTCCCACATTCCCGCCTAGCACATGCAAAGAACTCAAACACATTAAAATGATTTAAAATAATGCCAAAAGAAAGAATATCAAACTATGATTAATTTAAAATTTATCCATGAAGTTCATGTTTGCCTCTAATTTGTCTTATTTTCTGGCTAACATTAACATTAGTCTCAAGTTCTGTGAGCGATATCAATTGAGGACGCCAGGGCACACCACCTGAAGAGGTTACATGTAACCAAGAAGTGCTTCAAGTGGATTCAGAGAGGGCAGTTTGCTGTCGTTAAGTTCTGTGTTTATCTTTGCTTCATTCTGCCTTTCTCACTGATTCATGGCTTTGTTTAGATAAGCGATGAAAGGTTTTTGGTGGGGCATCTTGCAAGACAAAGACAACCCCCTCTACTGCTTCTACCATGCAGAGAAGAACAACTTTCCATTAGTGTGGAAATAATATAAAAAAGTAGCTTCTTCTGACTTCCGGGAAGATGGCGGCGTAAGAAGGGCGGAAGAAATCTCCCCCCAAAACTATATAAATCTACGAAAATACAGCAAATACAACTATTCCTAAAAGAGAGACCAGAACACACAGGAAAGCGCACAGCGTGCAGCCACACCTGAGAGGACTTGGCATCCTGCAAGGCGGGTAAGATACGGAGCCGTAACCTGGCGGGACCCGAGCACTCACCCAGCTCAGCACGCCGGCGGGAGGTGAGGATTCAGAACCGGGAGGGAGAGGAAGAGCAGGTCCGCGAAATAACCAGCCCCGGTGGTCTGTGCCGGGAGCACTGACACACATTGCACGGTGCATCGGACATTGGAGAGGCACAAGGTGCAGGTTTTGAGCCGGGAACGCTCTGGGACTGTGCAGGGAGCGCTCTGGGACAAGAGAAAAGTGTGCACGGTTTGTAGCGGTCTCGGAGAGGTGGGGGGGGTCCAGCGAGGGAACACCATCGCCACGGCGGGCTCAGCCCTGCAGGCTGGAAGTCCTGGGGAACTTCGGACCCCCTTGCTGGTGACGGAGAGAAGGGAGCAGCCACGCTGGAACTTTATACAGAGAACAATAGCCTCCCATTCGTTCCCACCCTGGCCAGAGCTACAAAGAGCGGTGTGGCCGTGGCTGTGGATTAGTGGAGCAACAGCGACACCTACAGCACGCTTAGAGAATCCACACCAGGTGGGCTTTTTTCTTTTCTTTTCTTTTTCCCTTTCCTTTTCCTTTTTTTTCTTTCTTTCTTCTTTCTTTCTTTACTTTCTCTTCCTTCTTTTTTTGCTTGTTTGTTTTTTTTTCCTTTTTTTTTTTTTTTTAAGTCTTAAAGAGCCCAGCTGACATACAGGGCACCTACCAGCGACCACTCCTATCAACATGACAAGACAGAGGAATATGACACAGACGAAAATCACCAAGACCCAGACAACCCCTGAGAAGGAACCTGAAGGGACGGAAATGCAGAATCTTCCTGAAAACGAATTCAGAATAAAAGTCATAACCATGCTGATGGATCTACAGAGAAATATGCAAGAGCTAAGGGAGGAAGTGAGGGAAGTGAGGAAAGACAATGCAGAAATGAGACAAGCCATCGACAGGCTCAGCAGCAGACTGGACGAGATGCAAGAGACTGTTAATGCAATAGAAACCAGAGAACAGGAACACAGAGCTGAGGCAGAGAGAGATAAAAGAATCGCTAGGAATGAAAGAATATTAAGAGAACTGTGTGACCAATCCAAAAGGAACAATATTCGCATTATAGGAGTACCAGAGGAAGAAGAGAGAGAAAAAGGGATAGAAAGTGTCTTTGAAGAAATAATTGCTGAAAACTTCCCCATGCTGGGGAAGGAAATAGTCTCGCAGTCCATGGAAGCCCACAGATCTCCCAACACAAGGGACCCAAGGAAGACAACACCAAGACACATAATAATTAAAATGGCAAAGATCAAAGATAAGGACAGAGTATTAAAGGCAGCTAGAGAGAGAAAAAGATCACCTTCAAAGGAAAACCCATCAGACTAACATCAGACTTCTCAACAGAAACCTTACAGGCCAGAAGAGAATGGCATGATATATTTAACGCAATGAAACAGAAGCGCGTCGAACCAAGAATACTGTATCCAGCACGATTATCATTTAAATATGACGGAGGGATTAAACAATTTCCAGACAAGCAAAAGCTGAGAGAATTTGCCTCCCATAAACCACCACTACAGGATATCTAAAGGAACTGCTCTAGAGGGAAGCACTCCTAAGGCTAAAAGATGTCACCAGAGAAAATAAAATCATAGCAAAGAAAGCAGACCATCCAAATACTAACTAAAGGCAAAGAATAAAACACCAATTATAGAAAGAATGGAGGAGGAGGAATAAGAAGGGAGAGAAATAAAGAAACATCAGACAGTGTTTACAATTACTTAACAAGAAAGTTAAGTTAGATTGTTAGATAGTAAAGAAGCAACCCTTGAACCCTTGGTAACCACGAATATAAAGCCAGCAATGGCAATAAGTACATATCTATCAATAATCACCCTAAATGTAAATGGACTGAATGCACCAATCAAAAGACACAGAGTAACAGAATGGATAAAAAAGCAAGACCCATCTATATGCTGCCTACAAGAAACTCACCTCAAATCCAAAGATATACACAGACTAAAAGTGAAGGGATGGAAAAAGATATTTCATGCAAACAACAAGGAGAAAAAAGCAGCTGTTGCAGTACTTGTATCAGACAAAATAGACTTCAAAACGAAGAAAATAGCAAGAGATAAAGAAGGACATTACATAATGATAAAGGGGTCAGTCCAACAAGAGGATATAACCATTTTAAATATATACGCACGCAACACAGGAGCACCGGCATATGTGAAACAAATACTAACAGAATTAAAGGAGGAAATAGACAGCAATGCATTCATTTTAGGACACTTCAACACACCACTCACTCCAAAGGACAGATCAACCAGACAGAAACTAAGTAAAGACACAGAGGCACTGAACAACACACTAGAACAGATGGACCTAACAGACATCTACAGAATGCTACACCCAAAAGCAACAGGATACACATTCTTCTCAAGTGCACATGGAACATTTTCCAGAATAGACCACATACTAGGCCACAAAAAGAACCTCAGTAAAGTCGAAAATATTGAAATTCGACCAACCAACTTCTCAGATCATAAAGGTATTAAACTAGAATTAAACTTTAGAAAGAAAACAAAAAGGCTCACAAATACATGGATACTTAACAACATTCTCCTAATTAATCAATGGGTCAATGACCAAATCAAAACAGAAATCAAAGAGTATATGGAGACAAATGACAACAACAACACAAAGCCACAGCTTCTGTGGGACGCAGCAAAGGCAGTTCTAAGAGGAAAGTATATTGCAGTCCAGGCCTATCTAAAGAAAGAAGAACATTCCAAAATGAATAGTCTAAAGACACAATTACTGAAATTGGAAAAAGAGGAACAAATGAGACCCTAAGTCACCAGGAGGGACATAATAAAGATCAGAGAAGAAATAAATAAAATTGAGAAGAACAAAACAATAGAAAAAAATCAATGAAACCAAGAGCTGGTTCTTTGAAAAAATAAACAAAATAGATAAACCCCTAGCCAGACTCAATAAGAGAAAAAGAGAATCGACACACATAAAGAGAATCAGAAATGAGAAAGGAAAAATCACGATGGATCCTACAGAAATACAAAGAATTATAAGAGAATACTATGAGAATCTATATGGTAGCAAGCTGCAAAACCTAGAGAAATGGACAACTTGTTAGAAAAATACAACCTTCCAAAACTGACCAAACAAGAAACAGAAAAACTAAACAGACCAATCACCAGCAGTGTAACTGAAACGGTAATCAAAAAACTACCCAAGAACAAAACCCCCGGACCAGATGGATTCACCTCTGAATTCTACCAGACATATAGAGAAGAAATAACACCCATTCTCCTTAAAGTTTTCCAAAAAATAGAAGAGGAGGGAATACTTCCAAACTCATTCTATGAAGCCAGCATTACTCTAATACCAAAACCGGGCAAAGACCTCACCAAAAAAGAAAACTACAGACCAATATCCCTGATGGACATGGATGCAAAAATACTCAACAAAATATTAGCAAACCGAATTCAAAAATATATCAAGAGGATCATACACCATGATCAAGTGGGATTCATCCCAGGGATGCAAGGATGGTACAACATTCGAAAATCCATCAACATCATCCACCACATCAACAAAAAGAAGAACAAAAACCACATGATCATCTCCATAGATGCTGAAAAAGCATTTGACAAAAGTCAGCATCCATTCATGATTAAACCTCTCAACAAAATGGGTATAGAGGGCAGGTACCTCAACATCATAAAGGCCATATATGACAGACACACAGCTAACATCATACTTAACAGCGAGAAGCTGAAAGCTTTTCATCTAAGATCAGGAACAAGACAGGGATTCCCACTCTCTCCACTGTTATTCAACATAGTACTGGAGGTCCTAGCCACGGCAATCAGACAAAACAAAGACATACAAGGCATCCAGATTGGTAAAGAAGAAGTCAAATTGTCACTATTTGCAGATGACATGATACTGTACATAAAAAACCCTAAAGACTCCACTCCAAAACCACTAGAACTAATATCTGAATTCAGCAAAGTTGCAGGATACAAAATTAACACACAGAAATCTGTTGCTTTCCTATACACTAACGATGAACTAAAAGAAAGAGAAATCAGAAAAACAATTCCATTCACAATTGCATCAAAAAGAATAAAATACCTAGGAATAAACCTAACAAAGGAAGTGGAAGACCTGTACTCTGAAAACTACAAGATACTCCTAAGAGAAGTTAAAGAGAACACTAACAAATGGAAACTCATCCCATGCTCTTGGCTAGGAAGAATAAATATTGTCAAAATGGCGGTACTACCTAAAGCAATCTACAGATTCAGTGCAATCTCTATCAAACTACTAACAGCTTTCTTCAATGAACTGGAACAAATAATTCTAAAATTCATTTGGAACCACAAAAGACCCCGAATAGCCGAAGCAATCCTGAGAAGGAGGAATAAAACAGGGGGAATTACGCTCCCTGACTTCAAGCTCTACTACAAAGCCACAGTAATCAAGACAATTTGGTATTGGCACAAAAACAGGCCCACAGACCAGTGGAACAGAATAGAAAATCCAAACATTGACCCAAACACATACAGTCAATTAATATTTGATAAGGGAGCCTTGGATATACACTGGGGAGATGACAGCCTCTTCAGCAGCTGGTGTTGGAAAAACTGGACAGCTACATGTAAGAGAATGAAACTGGACTACTCTCTAACCCCATACACAAAGGTAAACTCAAGGTGGATCAAAGACCTGAATGTAAGTCATGAAACCATAAAACTCTTAGAAAAAAATATAGGCAACAACCTCTTGGACATAAACATGAGTGACTTCTTCATGAACATATCTCTCTGGGCAAGGGAAACAAAATCAAAAATGAACAAGTGGGACTATATCAAGCTGAAAAGCTTCTGTACAGCAAAGGACACCATCAGCAGAACAAAAAGACATCCTACAGTATGGGAGAATATGTTCATAAATGACATATCCGATAAGGGGTTGACATCCAAAATATATAAAGAACTCACGCACCTCAACAAACAAAAAGCAAATAGTCCAACTGAGAAATGGGCAGAGGACGTAAATAGACACTTCTCCAAAGAAGAAATTCAGATGGCCAACAGGCACATGAAAAAATGCTACACATCACTAATCATCAGAGAAATGCAGATTAAAACCACAATGAGATACCACCTTACACCAGTGAGGATAGCCAACATCCAAAACACAAACAACAACAAATATTGGCGAGGATGTGGAGAAAAGGGAACCCTCCTACACTGCTGGTGGGACTGAAAATTAGTTCAACCATTGTGGAAAGCAGTATGGAGGTTCCTCAAAAAACTCAAAATAGAAATACCATTTGACCCAGGAATTCCACTCCTAGGAATTTACCCTAAGAATGCAGCAGCCCAGTTTGAAAAAGACATATGCACCCCTATGTTTATCGCAGCACTATTTACAATAGCCAAGAAATGGAAGCAACCTAAGTGTCCATCAGTAGATGAATGGATAAAGAAGAGGTGGTACATATACACAATGGAATATTATTCAGCCATAAGAAAACAAATCCTACCATTTGCAACAACATGGATGGAGCTAAAGGGTATTATGCTCAGTGAAATAAGGCAAGCCGAAAAAGACAAGTACCAAATGATTTCACTCATATGTGGAGTATAAGAACTAAGAAGAAAAAAAAACTGAAGGAACAAAACAGCAGCAGACTCACAGAACCCAAGAATGGACTAATAGTTACCAAAGGGAAAGGGACTGGGGAGGACGGGTGGGAAGGGAGGGACAAGGGGGAAAAAGGGGCATTAGGATTAACAGGTGTAATGTTAGGGGGGCACGGGGAGGTCTGTACAACCCAGAGAAGACAAGTAGTGACTCTATAGCATCTCACTAAGCTGATGGACAGTGACTGTAATGGGTTTGGTGGGGGGGACCTGATGAAGGGGGTAGTGTAATCACCATAATATTGCTTATTTAATTGTAGATTAATGATATCAAAATAAACTTAAAAAAATTAATGAGCTAAGCATCACTCAAGAGATTAGAAAAAGAACACCGGAATAACCCCTTCCCCCCCAAAATAGAAAGGAAATAAAAGCAGATATTAATGAAACAGAAGACAAACCATAAAGATTAACAAAACTAAAAGCTCGTTCTTGGAGAAGACTCACAAAATAGAATTTAATGTCTTAATTGGATACGAAGGACAGGGTGACAGATTGTTCAAGAAAAAGAGGCCAAATACAGATAAACAGTATTTGGGAGCGGAATGAAGACACATCAACAGTTACAAAAGAGACCTCTAAAATCCTAGGAAAATAGGAGGAACTGTTTGCCACTATGTAGCATACCAAACCTGAGTAGTCCTTGAAATCAGCTAATTGAGATCAGTTTAAAATCTTCCTACCAGCAGATACAAAGGCTAATTGTTTTTAGAGTAAGTGCCACCAAAGATCAAACAGCAAATAGTTTCTACATTGTAACAAATGTTCAAAAATACAATAAAAGGAGAGTTCCCTGACTTAAAAAAAAAGTACCTTCTTCCTTGGCTTAATATTCCTTCTCCTTTCCAACATTAAGTTTTAGCTCTGGCTTTTCTGTGTGACTGGGGCCATGCTCACGGTCTGGCCAATCCCACTATGGTCTCACCCCTCCCCAGTGTTAAAGGCAGTATTGATGCCCCTTATTATAGTCTTTTTCTCTCATTCCTTGGCCTCATCAGTTCAACACAGACTACTGGGTCCTACTAATCTAGGAGTCATGCTAGAACCCTTTCTGTCACTTGCCTTTACCATCTAATCTCCAAGCCCTATTTCTGACCTAAACTAGCACAACCTGGTCCCTACCTAACTCCCATATTCCAGTCTTGGGACTCTTATCCTAATCATCTCTGGTCCTGAAATTTGAAATTTGGGGTCTTGATTAGTTCTCTCCAGGATTCTAAATTGCAGTTTCTCAGAGCATACTTGGCTTTCTTCTCTGTCTCTCTGCATCTCTGCAGACTTATAGACCACATAGGAATTTTCGCTACATCTCATGTCCTAGGGATCTCCATAGTAAGCAGTAAGCATGGGTCTGGCTTGCTCTAGCTAGGCCGACATCTCTTCTCTCTGTAGACCATACGAGAGAGTAAAGGTTGGGACTGAAGTATTCAGACACATTCTTTGACCTCTCTACATATGTTCAATGAACTAAAGAAAAACATATTTTAAAAACTAAAGGATGATATAAGAATGATGCTTTAACAAAGACTATCAATAAGGGAATAGAAATTATAAAATAGAAACAAGTAGAAATTCTGGAGCTGACAAGAACAGTAAGTGTGATGCAAAAATCAGGAGATAAACTTAGCACATTGAGCAGGCAGGAGAAAGAATCAGCAAATTGGAAGGTAGGTCGATTTAGATTATTCCATTGAGAAATGGAGAAAAAAAAAGAGTAAGAAAAAATGAACAGTGTTTCATAGACTATGGGACACCATCAAGTGTGTCAAATATGCATAATGAGAGCTCTAGGAGAGGAGAGAGAAAAAGGTACAGAAAGGGTATTTCAAGAAATAATTGACCATACTCCTAAAATTTAATGAAAAACATTAATCTACATATCCAAAAAGCCTCAGTGAATTCCAAGTATGATAGACTTAAACAGATCCACAACTACACACATCATGATCAAACCATAAAAAAACCAAAACAGAGAATCTTGAAAGCAACAAGAGAAGTGACTCACCTTAATTGTTCTCAGTGGAACAGAAGATTTAATGCTGTTTATATGGCAATATTCTCTAATTGATCTACAGATTCAGTGCATTCACAAAAATCCCAGCTGGCTTCTTCAGAAACTGTAGAAGTGAATCATCAAATTCATATGGAAATGCAAGAAACGCAGAAGAGTCAAAATCTAGAAAAATAATATAGTTGGAAGACTCATGCTTCTTGATTTCAAAACTTACTATAAAACTACAGTAGTTGGGATATAGACCTGGTATAAGAATAGATGATAAATCAATATAATAGAATTGAGAATCCAGAAATACACCCTTACATTTTTGGTCAGTTGACTTTCCATAGGGGTACCAAGACCATTCAGTGGGGAAAGGATAGATTTTCAAAAATGGTGTTAGGACAATTAGATATGCACATGCAAAAGAATAAAGTTGGAACCCTATCTCACATCATACACAAAAATTGTCTCAGAATGGATTAAAGTCCTGTATGTTAAACTATAAAACTCTTAGAATAAAACAGGCATAAGTCTTTGTCACCTTGGGTGACACTTTCACTAAGTTAACCGGTAGCTTTCATATGTATGTATGACACCAAAAGCAAAAGCAACAAAATAAAAAAATGGATACATTGGATCTTGTCAAAATTAAAACCCTACTGCGCTTCCAAGCTCACAAGAGGAATAAGCACTATAACTGGGATTTCAGTCCAAGAACTACTATCTCAAAGGCCCAGGCTTTCATTTCTATGCCATGTGTATGAGTTACCTATTGCTATATAATAAACTGCCTCAAAACTTAGTGGCATAAAACAATAACCACTTTACGGCTTGCCCTTTTGTGGTAGAAATCCAGACAGGGCTCACGGGGACTGCTTGCTTCCGTTCTACATGGTGCTGTCTGGGTTGGTTCAACCAATGCTAGAGTAGCCAGGATGGCCTTACTCACCTGTCAGGGGCCTTGGTGATGGTTGTAGATGAAGAACCTCAGTTCTCCTCTATATTTCCCCTCTTTTTTCACGACCTTTCGTTATTCAGTACTTCTTTACATGGCAGCTGACTTCCAAAGGAGCAATAAACAGATGCTGCCAAGTCTATTAAGATCTAGGTTCAGAAGTCACACCACATCACTTCCACTGCAATATATTGGTTAAAGCAAGCCCAGGTGTAGCCCAAATGCTAAAGGAGAGGAAACAGATTCTACCTTTTGAGGGGAACCAGGAAAGTCACATTATAAAATGTGAAAAAGGAGGGATTGCTGCACTTTTTACCAAACAGCATGCCTCTGAAAGCAATTGGCACTGGATTGCTGTGATGATGACTGGTGACAGAGAAGGCAGTCCACAGCTTTGTTATTATTCCAGTCACTCTCAAGAAGGGGCTTCACCTCTGCATTCTGCTGGAATGCACCAGGGGAGTGTGCAATCAGCTGCAGGAATGGCACAACTATTGTGGGTCCCTGACCAGGGATTCCTCCAGTTTGGCTGCCCTTTGCCTGTTGTCCACTTGACCATTTATTTAATCAGGTCTCATGGTGTCCGAAGCTGTTTCAGTGTTATACCTCAGTTTCCTCTTTCCTCTTTCTCTCTTCTTGACTTTAAGCCCCTGATCCCCTTAAACCTTGGTTGTGGAATGTGCCCTTACTTGTACAAAGCAGTCATAAGGCTAGGGGTGCCCCAAATCTCCCCCACTGGATCCAGCCCAATCTGGACCCAGGTACTGAGAGGCCTCTGGGTACACCTTATTTGGGGACCAAAAAGGAAAACCAACAGCCTTCTATTTCAAAATAGACAGTCAGGTATGAACCCCAAACTTATCTTCCCTCCATTTCCCACTCCATCTTCATCCATCCTTACTTATTTTCATTTTGCTACAGAAGAATGTGCCTCCTCCTTTTTTAAGACCAACCTACGATCTTGACTCAATTCCCACGCAATCATCTCCTCCAGGATTCCAGTCTCTTCTCTCCTGTTATCTTCCTTTGTCTTTCCAGCTCCGTTAGATTCTCTGCACAGCCTACAGACACGATGAAGTCCTTCCCGGCCCCGCATGGCCTACGGACGCGATGAAGTCTTTCCCAGCCATGCTCCCCCTCACACACAAATATTCTTTGATCTCTACTTTGATTTGTCATCTAAATCCTCGAAAGGAGACGCCAAACTCCCTGCTTCCATTCCAGTCCTTTATCCAGCCACCTTCCAATTTCATAATCCCATTAAGACTGTTCCTGAAAGCAGCCTCTTTTGGGACCTAATTTTGCCAGACCTTTCTCAGTTTATGACAAGCAGCTACCCTCCCCTGGTGCTCCCAGAACTTAAGCACTCTGTGGTCACACTTCCCACTTCTTAGACCATGGTGTCAGCCTATGCTGCACATTAGAGTCCTATGTTGCTAATGCCTGGGCCCCACCTTAGAGATTCTGATTTAACTGACCTGGGGCAAATCCAGGGCAGCTAACTTTTCTATGAACCACTGGTTAGCTCTAATGGACAACTGCATTTCCCAAGATTCTACCTTAGTTCTTCTCTCTTCTTAGTCTCTCTAATATCTGTGGGCAGTTTCATCTACTGCCATGGCTTCAGCCTTACCTGTAACCTCTAGATATCCCTAAAACTCATCTCCAGATCTGGATTTCCAATCTCCCATTAGCACATTCTGCTAACCTCCCTCTGCAATTCTGCAATGACTTAAGAAATGACTATTTCTTGAGCAAACTCATTATCTTTCCTTCCAGATATGCTGTTGCTCTTTTCGCTCAGTCTCAAAGCAGCATCCACCTATAAACTAATATGGAAGCCTCCGAGTCAACCTGGATGACTTGTCCATTACATGCCAACAATTGCTTACTTACCTAGTGCTATCTGTCTCTTAACTGTCGAAACATCAACAGTTAAAGTTGATGTTTAAACTAAAGCACATCTCATTTTGGAACTCCACCATCTATTAGCTTATGTCACTATGTCACTAACTTCACCTCTCAACACTCTTTAGAAAGGGCCTGATTATACTATCACAGTGTTGTTCTGAAGAGTAAATAAAATAAGGCCTCTCATAGTAAATGGCCACAACTCAGCAGCCTCTATCTAAACCACAGATATGATCACATCACACACCACTTATGAGACTTCAGCGGCCCTGCCATTCTCCTAAGTCATAGAAACAAGTGCAAAGAGCCAGTGACAGCACGGAGGGTGGCTTGGCAGGGCAAGGGTGGGCGTCTAGCCTCCCTGTAAACTGACACAGCACCCACCCATAATCTGATAAAGACAACTGGTGTTTTTTGACCTTTAGATAAAATGCTATGTGAGTGCTACTTCACATTCTCTACTCATCTCCCATTTAGATTGCTGCCCCAGACCCTTTTATATAAAAATTCTGGGGCCATCTACTGTCCGCTGAGAAGGTTCTCCTGCCACCCCACTCTCCCATCTACCTGATGCCCCTCCATCATCGTAGACCGTATAGGCAAAATTCTTGAAGCCAGGAGAGCAAACTTCGTTTGCACAAGCTGATCACACTCAGAAAGGGATGGAAGCATGGTAACCTGGGTAGGTTTATTATTATTATTATTACTATTCATATACATCTCTAATAACAGCTGCCTCCACAGTTGGTGTGACAGGCAGAAACAGGGCAAATGTCAAACTACCAAAGACAGTGACAACTCACTGGGTCCTACATTCACTAAGTACTTAAAATTCTTTTGCATAATAATGCATGTCTCCCTTTAAATATATGTACATATTAGTTTTAGCACAACTAATGATAGCTTTTCCGACACAGGATGTCTTTAGTTTTTCTCAATAAATTGCTATTTTTTTATTTTTTTATTATGGGTTTTGGAATGAAGATTGATTTTTGAACCATTTGGGGGATAATGGCTGACTTTTGTGCTACTGTGCCATTGCACAGTTCACATTGCAATAATTAAATATAAACATGCTCCCTCAAAGAACAGAGTCACTTAAAATATGGCAGTGCTTCATTAATAATCGATTTACAGAACCTCTCGTTGTGGAAGCGACAGCCTCTCCAAGCTGTCATGACACTGTCAGTCTTGCTGAAGCAGGTAAGAATTACTCCTTGAGCTCCAAACAGTCACAAATAGCAATGGTTTCCTTGGAGACTCAGCAGCAAAGCTTACAGCAACGTACCTGTAGGGCTGAGGTCTCCAAATTAGAAAGGAGTTTTTCTCCAGAGATTAATCAGTCTTTCCAAATAGAGAAACTTTTGGCCCAGTCTTAGGGAGGAATCTATTAATGATAGCTAGTGAATGGGGAGGAAACAGGGGACATGGAATGCGCAGGCCTGTGGGTCAGGTCACTGTCAGAGCCCGCTGCCTGCCACTAGCAGCCTAGTGTGCCATGCTAAGGAGGGTGAGAGCAGCGGGACCGGCTCGTGCTAGTAATGAGTCACCCCTTTGGAAACGCCTCCTGTCTGTGTTTCTCGACAGATCATCAAGTCACAAGGCAGAAGCTTACCCTCAAAAAACGAGACAGAGGCAACATGTCATATTTTTTAAAAGGGGCATATAATGATTCTGGCCCTTCATTCTTCTTTTCACGTTATTTGGTTGGTGGAACCTAACAAGTTGGTGCCCTGTTGATCATTTTAGAATTCTGGGTGCCCTTCTTCCTGGGACGCTATGTATGGAGCCACCGATTTGTTCCCTTCTCCCATACTTGTTGAGCATTCTTTCCAGGGGAGGTACTATCCACTTACAGGGCGGGTTTGAAGGAGATTTTGCTGGATGCTCATCTCCCTTGTTTCTGTTCTCCCACACACCTCTTGCCGGGAGGAGGGAGCCACAGTCCCTGTGCTGGAAGAGGACACAGGGAACTCAGACTGGATGCTGATTCTGAGGGTGCAAGAAGCAGTATGACATATAAGCATAAAGTAGCTGCATATAATATTGTGCCAATATGAGAAGACGGGGGCCCCTTCAGAAACCTGCATGTCCTTTAGAAAAATGCATTGGCCTGGAAAGCATAGCAGCTACTGGATTGTCAGCCTGTGTTTTTCACTAAATGTACCTTTTAGTGTTACTTACTTATAGCTGCAAGTATGGAGGAAAAAAACAGGAAATATGGACTCTAAATGCCCCGCATTTATATAAACTGTAGTTCATATAATATACTGCATCTGGAAATTGTTACCAAGCATGACTCTTTACAGTGCGGATTTATCTTCATTTACTACCCATGAAAGAGCTAATGAGGCATACTATGTGCATGATTTTCTTTAGATTATACTCATTTCTTTATGAAAGATGATTCAGTTATACTTTATGATATCTACTCCTTGAACAAATAAAGGCAGCTCACTACTAAGAGTACCTGTCTCCATGATTTCTGTTTGTCAGTGTTTATCTTATGCTCTTTGAGGGCATGGTGGTTAAGACCTTGAACCTCGCAACCAGGCAGATATGGTGTTCAAATGACAACTGCAGTTGTATGGTTAGAGACAAGTCTCTAAGACTCAGTTTTTTCACCTTAAAATGGGGATATTAGTTCCTACTTCAAAGGACTATTATAGGAATTGAAAAAATAATGTCAGTGAATAGAGAACTGAGCATATACACAGCACATAACGAGAACCACTCAATATTTAGCTGACAGTATTTCACATTTATGACTTATGCTATTTATTTAATGAATTTTTAGTTGTTTTTTTTTTACTTTCTATGGAGAGTATACTAATTTAGATTGTTTCTACTCATTAAGCTGAACTTTCACTAAATTAGGCTATTTTAATTCAATCACACTTTAAAAATTTCATACATCTTTGCCAAATGTTTCAAAAAATCAACACATCCTAAGGTCTAGTTTGCCCTATGTGTGCCAATGTATAGCTGTGAATGCCAAGCAGACTAAATCACCTTAATACTTTACTCTTTCAAATATCATTGTTTGTCAATATGACAAATATTTATTGCTATGTTCTAGGGGCAATATTCTAGGCCTCTATGCTACATCTCCTAAATCTTCTGTAACATGTACTTACTGTCATATCATCACCATCATCATCATTACAGAATTAGACTAAAAAGAAATTAAAAGTATGTATCAATTTTTTCCCTAGATTTTATATTAAATTGAGTGCAGGGCAAATTTGATTCATTACACTCCCTTTTGCCTACACTACTATAGTAACCTGGAATACATTAATTTTTCTACAATACATATTTTGCATTTACAGATATATATTTGTGTCTGTTTGTTTCCAAGATGGCCCAGAGCCACGTATTTCTAAGAGTCCTAAAGTCACTAGCATAGGAAACAGTCCATTTTCAAAGACACTGGTCTGTTTTTTGTAAGATAATATTTTTGTTATATTCTGGTTTTACTATAATGGTGAGATACTTTCACATGTTCCAGAAAGTTTATGTGGCCGAGAAATGAATCTTCTTTGGTAATATTTCATGCTCTATTATTATTTATAATTTATGCATCGCTGTATATTTTGGTAAGTGCATTTATGCATTGTTCTTGCCATTGCAGTCTTTCTTGGAGGTTTGAAATGCTGGAACAGGTAGTCAAAACCCCCCATGAATATTAACCTTAGATTATAGAAAATTAAGATCCAGAGTCAACTGTTTGACATGGTACTAGCTTGCCCAGGCATGAGTCAGTATCAGAAGGGGTAGTAACTCTCAGGACCAAAAAGGTGGTTTTTATCAGTTGGTGCTAAACAAGACCTCATGTTTATTATCAACAACCCTGATTTGTAATCACCACAAAGGAAATAACCTACATCTAGCTCTCTTGACCAATCATTCTACCAAGGCTACATTTTTGGGAAATTTCTCTTCTCTTAAGTATTTAATTATCAGATAGGAGACTCCAAACATTTGACTTCAGAACCATGGAATTAAGGAATTTTAGAGATGAAAAGGACTTCAGAAATTTCTAGAACGTCTCATTAGTTTACAGCTAAGAGACTTAAGATCCATCAAAGCTAAATGATCCACCCCAAATCAAGTGGGAAAGCAGGAACATGGATTTTGGGTTTCCTATTCACTAATGTAGAATTGTTTTTCACCTTGAAATCTTAAAATCCAAGGTGTATGGGGGCATGGAGTGAGGAGTGTAGTGAAAGATGTGTTTTGAGCGAAATACTTTTCCTAAAAATATTAGTTAAAAGTTTTTGACTTTTTATCTGTCAGTGTTCCACATCCACTTGTCTTTTTTCACTCTTTGACTTTCTTGACTTCTCTGAAAAATATGACTCTTTCTTGTAGGTATGTCTGTAAGGAAGTTCTTTACATATATTGCTTTTATGTTATTTGAATGATTTCTTTGGGAAAATTTCCCAATATTCCTATATCAAAGTGCGTACATATTTGGGGAGAGGAATCAATTACCAAGATTTCAAAATCAAAGGTGATAAATATTGGCTTTTCACATGTATCAAAATATTGGTCATGCAGCCCTCCTCACCTTTGGAGGTGGGAATCCACCATCCATGTTCTCTGCCTGTCTATTCTTCCTCCTATTACTGGAATAAAAGCTCTTGGCTAAGTCTCTAACCTTCTTTTTCTCTTATCTCTCTCTGTTAGAGAACTCATGCAGCCTGGCAATGATCATCTTTGTTCAGGGGTACAAATCTGTGTCATGCCTTAGACCTTTCTGAACCCCAGTTTCATATGTCAAGCAATGACTGGCAATTTCCAGATATCCTTGACCTCTTAAACTTTAATATATCTAACAGTCAGGATTATCTTTCTTCTCCAAATCAGCTGTGCCTTCTGCCTTACCTGTTCCTGATAATGACTCATTCATGCATTTGTTTTATGAATATTTGTTGAATGCTTTTTATATGCCAAGATCTTAATTGGGCACTGCTGATTCAAGGGAAACAATTCCTTTCCAATCTTAGCTCATAGGGCACAGAGGTGGATGGAGGCACACAGGCAGTACTTAAAACACACTGAGTAGGCACCAAGCTAAGGAAGAGCAGGTGATATGAGAATTCTTCTGCCTGACAATCAGGCATAACATCTTTTAGTGATCTTAGCCCAGTCCTCTATATATGTCCTCCTCTACATTTTATATGCAACTTACTTTCAGGAAGTGTCTATTTTCCATTTTCACAATGACCGTGGCAAACTAAGTATGTCCACAAATTCTTTGACAATCCTCCCATTGAGAGATGGGGTCTAATTCTCCTCTCCTGGAATCTGGGCAGATTTCAACAGAAGTGCCACACTGGGGCTTTTGAAGTCAGGTCAGAGAGGCCTTGCAACTCTCTGAGAATCCAGCTGCCACTCTGTGAGAAGCCCAGCCACATGGAGAGGTGACAGTGGCATCAGTTGGCAGCCATGTGAGTGAACCATCTTGAGTGTCCAGCTCAGTCAAACTGTTAGATGGCTGTAGCCATGGCCAATATCTGCCTATAATTCTCTGAGCAATTCCAAGACAGAACTGCTCAGCTGAGCCCAGTCTACCTACAAACCAGAATAAATAATAATAATTGTTGTTTTTAAGCCACTGAATTTTTAGGTGGCTTGTTAACCAGGAATAGACAATTGTAACAACAGTCACCATCATATTTAGCTGCTCAGCATCTCAATCCTGCATTGTCTGATATCCCTCTAGTCTCCACTTCTCTCCCATTTGCCTTCTTTTGTGAGATTATTCTTCTAAAATGACTACTTTTAACATGGTATTCCATTATTCATAATTTTGACACTTAGTTTGGCACTCAGGAGCTCCACAATATGCTGTTCTCATGTGTCATCACCCCCAGTCTCCCATTTCCCGACCTTCATCCACTCCTCTTCACAGACTGTGAGCTCCAGTCCAATTTCCAATCCTAACTTGACTTGTACTTACTTTTCCTGTTCCGTGCTTTTTCTTCTCTCATTCCTGCCAGCGTGGTGTTTCTTCCTATCTACCTATTTGACTCCTATTCCATTCCAATTCAAATGCTACTTCTTGGGCTGATTCCCTAGCACAATGTGCTTTCCTTCAATCTAATGTTTTAAGATGTGTGTGTGTGTGTGTGTGTGTGTGTGTGTGTGTGTGCGTGTGTGTGTGTGTATTTGGTAATAACCTGCCTTACAAGAGCACTCTATTGTATGTGAAATATAAATTATACACTGACAAATATTCTATACAAGTGTTATTTAGTATTATTCATGTTGTTACTGTTGTTTTCTTAGCTAATCCTCTCACTGGCACTATACTCATGTGTCCTCTTAAACAATCCCTTACAACAAGAGTACAAACTCCTAAAGGAGAGGATTCATGCCATCAATACCTACATGGTTCCTGCCCATCCCACCACCCTATAGTGCCTTGCCAACAGTTATGTTCAATAAGGTTTTGTCAAATGAGTGAATGAAGGATGAAAGAACACTGTGGCTTATCTTTGGTGTTTCACTTAGGTCAGTGATTGATTAAATGTATTGGAAAATACTTTCACTAGGCCGTAGACCATAACCACAAGTATGGTGTGGCCCACTGCAGAGCCAAAATTAAAGCTCTTGCCTTTACAGCACATAAAAGGGAGTAAAGGCCCGACCTACCCTGAGCCTATTAGAAAGACAGTGGCTTAATCCTCCTAAAGAAAGCCTCCCCACAGTAACGCAGTCTATCAGGAATGTTGCAGTAGAAAGATTAAGATGGCAACATGGGTCTCAAGGCCAATGTCCTGACACTGAGGCCCTAAGGGACTGGGGAATCAAGCCATGAAGGAGAAAAGGACAAGGTGCTAAGAAGGTTGTTTGAGAATCCTTGCAAATTAACTCAGTATTACTATTTGGGAGTTATGGTTTAATAGTCAAATCCAGTTTCGTGATTATTTCAGTGGTTGCCTCAAATATCACTGAATGTCATAGCAAATTTTACTTAACTAATCTATTACTGGACAATTAGGCCATTTCTAAATTTTTATCATTAACATTTAATTTTATATTTCTTTCTTTGAGGACTTCTCTCTGTTAAATTCCAAGATTTGAAATCATTAAGTCAAAAGATATGTATATTTTAAAGATTTTGAAAAGGTATGAATCACTGTTGGTATGATTTATGAGAGTACTCAGCTTGGGAAGAAAGAGGAGGAAAACCGAGAGTCTGGGTCAGCCTCTGCTTCTGTTCAGACTGTCATCATTTCCTGCTTGGATGACTGCAATTGTATCTAACTGCTGTCCCTGCCACCAATCTTCATGCCAGAGTGTCCTTTCTAACTGCGATATGTCTACAAATAAGAGCATACGTCTCCTTGGTAGAGCGCACAACACCTCCATGATGTGACCCCTGATTACCTTCCCAGGCACAGATTACTTCTTTCTCCAAGCATCTCCTACCTGCGCTTTATTGCTGAGGCTGCGTCTAACTACTTGAAGTTTCCTCAAGAATTCCAAACACTCCTATGTCTCCACATCAGCACTTGTACTGCTCCTTAACTCATACATCCTTTCTATGCATCCACATATGGCCAACTCTACTTGTCTTTGGAACCTAAGCATCACATTCCCTGGGAAACTATTCATCTGAGTTTCTGCAGTAGTTGTGGTACATTCCACTATGGCCCTTCCCACGTCATCTCATCTTTGCTGGCTTGGTAGGAGACTTAGTAGAAGACGGTCTTCCTCATTAGGTAAAGAGCTTCCTCATTAGCTCTTGAAGGCAGTCTCTGTTACGTCTCTCCATCCCTAGTGCGTAGCACAGTGCCTGCCACATTATGGGTACAGTTAAATAAGCAACCCAACAAACACAAATCAGGGAGAAGTGATATGGGCAGAGAAGGAGTAGCTCACAATGAAGGCAATGAGTAAAGACAGGAGTGTGGGGGATTTAGAAGTATAGCAGGTCAAATAGTAACATTTTAGGATTTGAATTTTGAATTTTGGACATGGAGCAGCTCTGAAGGACAGTAAGGAAAAGGGTAGATGTTAGGTGGTGAATGGCTGTAATTGTCAAATCTTGGGAAATCAAGGAACAGGGAATCACGGACATTTGAAGGGTCATTAATGTGGATATCAGAATTACCAGAGATAAAGCCATGGAAAAGGATGGAATCTAGGCTTACACTGGAAGTAGTGACAGGGACAAAATGGCAGGAGTGACATGGCTGAGGTCCACTTCAGAAATGCCAACAGGCGGCTCACGGGTTTTGGACACTTCCTGCAGTTAAACTTAAGAATTTTAAGGGAATTTATAGCTTAAAAGTGTGTATTCTTACAAATGTCTAGGGTACACATCATCGTAATAATAGTAGTCAACATTTGTGAAGTACGTACTCTGTGCAAGGCACCTACACTTATTATTAGTAAGCTCTTTACGTCCAATACCATTTAACCCTCACAAAACTCAGAGATACTATTTTTACCTGATGAGGAAACAGTCTCAAAGAAGTTAGAGTGATTTCTCTAAAGCCACACCTGTGTGAATCACTCAGACAAGATTCCAATCAAGGAATGTTACCTCCTGAATTATTTCCCTTCACAATGATGCTTCATTGGCTCTTACTGGAAACTGAGAGCCCATTACTACTGCCATCATGTCTTCAAATGCTGTTCTTGTGCCCATCAGAGTTCTAAATATATTTTGCCACAGAGTGAAGGAAATTGGGTACTTAAATTAAAAGTGTCTTGATTACTAGTACTACATGATCCTATGTACCCAAAACACCATGTTGTACATCTGAAACCAATATAATACTGCATATCAACGATATTTCCATTAAAATTTTAAAAACATTTTAAATATGTTTAAATATTAAATGTGTTCAATTTTCTTCTAGCTAGCCTGAGACTGAAACACAGTTTAAAAATATTTATTCAGGACTTATTATGTCCTAGATACTAAATTTTTTTTCTATGGAAAAACCACCTTAATTTAAATTAAAAAATTGAAAAATATAGTCTGAGAAGTAGGGTGGATATTGCCTACACTGTGAAAGGAAAGAAGAGAAGACAGAACATTGAAGGCAGTTTGTTGGCAATTTATTTCCCTTCTCTGCCTAACGCTTCAGGGTTTTCCCCTGGGAAGATCTCATACCCTCAGGAATCTCTATGATACACGATCAAAATGGGTTTTAAAGTGTGGTTGGTGCACCACGATCATCAGCACCAAACCTCACTCACCACAACTCAATGACAAAGGTTGCAGGTGAGCCCAGCAGTCTGTTTTTGTTTTTTTAAAAAAAAACAACAAACACATAATAATCTCATGGTTTCTGTGGGCCAGGAATTGCACAGGGACTTAGGGATCTGCCTCCAAGATTTCTCACAGACTGCAATCCAAAGGTCAGCTAGAGCTGCAGTCAACTAGAGGCTTGGCTGGGGAGGGAAATTTCTTTTTTTTTTTATACTTTATTTTGGTATCATTAATCTACAGTGACATGTGCAATATTATGGTTATTAAACTACCCCCTTCATCTGGTCACGCCCACCAACCCCATTACAGTCACTGTCCATCAGCTTAGTGAGATGCTATAGAATCACTACTTGTCTTCTCTGGGTTGTACAGCCCTCCCCGTGCCCCCCTAACATTACACCTGCTAATCCTAATGCCCCTTTTTCCCCCTTGTCCCTCCCTTCCCACCCGTCCTCGCCAGTCCCTTTCCCTTTGGTAACTGTTAGTCCATTTTTTGGTTCTGTGAGTCTTCTGCTGTTTTGTTCCCTCAGTTTTTTTCTTTGTTCTTATACTCCACATATGAGTGAGATCATTTGATATTTGTCTTTTTTTGCTTGGCTTATTTCACTAAGCATAATACCCTCTAGCTTCATCCATGTTGTTGCAAATGGTAGGATTTGTTTTCTTCTTATGGCTGAATAATATTCCATTGTGTATATGTACCACTTCTTCTTTATCCATTCATCTACTGATGGACACTTAGGTTGCTTCCATTTCTTGGCTATTGTGAATAGTGCTGCGATAAACATAGGGGTGCATATATCTTTTTCAAACTGGGCTGCTGCATTCTTAGGGTAAATTCCTAGGAGTGGGATTCCTGGGTCAAATGGTATTTCTATTTTGAGTTGCTTGATGAACCTTCATACTGCTTTCCACAATGGTTGAACTAATTTGTATTCCCACCAGCAGTGTAGGAGGGTTCCCTTTTCTCCACATCCTCGCCAACATTTGTTGTTGTTTGTCTTTTGGATGTTGGCCATCCTCACTAGTGTGAGGTGATATCTCATTGTGGTTTTAATCTGCATTTCTCTGATGATTAGCGATGTGGAGCATCTTTTCATGTGCCTGTTGGATATTTGAATTTCTTCCTTGGAGAACTGTCTATTCATTTCCTCTGCCCATTTCTTAATTGGATTATTTGCTTTTTGTTTGTTGAGGTGCGTGAATTCTTTATATATTTTGGATGACAACCCCTTATCGGATACGTCATTTATGAATATATTCTCCCATACTATAGGATGTCTCTTTGTTCTACTGATGGTGTCCTTTGCTGTACAGAAGCTTTTCAGCTTGATATGGTCCCACTTGTTCATTTTTGCTTTTGTTTCCCTTGCCCAGGGAGATATGCTCATGAAGAAGTTCCTCATGTTTATGTCCAAGAGATTTTTGCCTGTTTTGTCTAAGAGTTTTATGGTTTCATGACTTACATTCAGGTCTTTGATCCATTTTGAGTTTACTTTTGTGTATGGGGTTAGACAGTAGTCCACTTTCATTCTGTTACATGTAGCTGTCCAGTTTTGCCAAAACCAGCTGCTGAGGAGGCTGTCATCTTCCCATTGTATATCCAAGGCTCATTTATCAAATATTAATTGACTGTGTATGTTTGGGTTAATGTCTGGATTTTCTATTCTGTTCCACTGGTCTGTGGGTCTGTTTTTGTGCCAATACCAAATTGTCTTGATTACTGTGGCTTTGTAATATAGCTTGAAGTCAGGGAGCATAATTCCCCCTGTTTTATTCCTCCTCCTCAGGATTGCTTTGGCTATTCGGGGTCTTTTGTGGTTCCATATGAATTTTAGAATTATTTGTTCTAGTTCATTGAAGAATGCTGTTGGTAGTTTGATAGGGATTGTATTGAATCTGTAGATTGCTTTAGATAGTATAGCCATTTTGACAACATTTATTCTACCTAGCCAAGAGCATGGGATGAATTTCCATTTGTTCATGTCCTCTTTAATATCTCATAGGAGTGTGTTGTAGGTTTCAGAGTATAGGTCTTTCACTTCTTTTGTTAGGTTTATTCCTAGGTATTTTATTCTTTTTGATGCAATTGTGAATGGAATTGTTTTTCTGATTTCTCTTTCTGTTAGTTCATTGTTAGTGTGTAGGAAAGCAACAGATTTCTGTGCGTTAATTTTGTATCCTGCAACTTTGCTGAATTCAGATATTAGTTCTAGTGGTTTTGGAGTGGAGTCCTTAGGGTTCTTAATGTACAGGATCATGTCATCTGCAAATAATGACAATTTGACTTCTTTACCAATCTGGATGCCATGTATTTCTTTGTTTTGTCTGATTGCCATGTCTAGGACCTCCAGTACTATGTTGAATAACAGCAGGGAGAGTGGGCAACCCTCTTTTGTTCCTGATCTTAGATGAAAAGCTTTCAGCTTCTTGCTGTTAAGTATGATGTTAGGTGTGGGTCTGTCATATATGGGCTTTATGATGTTGAGGTACTTGCCCTCTATACCCATTTTGTTGAGAGTTTCAATCAGGAATGGATGCTGAATTTTGTCAGATGCTTTTTCAGCATCTGTGGAGATGATCATGTGGTTTTTGTTCTTCTTTTTGTTGATGTGGTGGATGATGTTGACGGATTTTCGAATGTTGTACCATCCTTGCATCTCTGGGATGAATTGCACTTGATCATGGTGTATGATCCTATTGATGTATTTTTGAATTCGGTTTGCTAATATTTTGTTGAGTATTTTTGCATCTACGTTCATCAGGGATATTGGTCTGTAATTTTCTTTTTGGTGAGGTCATTGCCCGGTTTTGGTATTAGAGTTATGCTGGCTTCATAGAATGAGTTTGGAAGTATTCCCTCCTCTTCTATTTTTTGGAAAACTTTAAGGAGAATGGGTGTTATTTCTTCTCTATATGTCTGGTAGAATTCAGAGGTGAATCCATCTGGTCCAGGGGTTTTGTTCTTGGGTAGTTTTTTGATTACCGATTCAATTTCGTTGCTGGTGATTGGTCTGTTTAGTGTTTCTGTTTCTTGTTTGGTCAGTCTTGGAAGGTTGTATTTTTCTAAGAAGTTGTCCATTTCTTCTAGGTTTTCCCAGCTTTTTAGCATATAGATTCTCATAATATTCTCTTATAATTCTTTGTATTTCTGTGGGTTCCGTCGTGATTTTTCCTTTCTCATTTCTGATTCTGTTTATCTGTGTAGATTCTCTTTTTCTCTTAATGAGTCTGGCTAGGTGTTTATCTATTTTGTTTATTTTTTCAAAGAACCAGCTCTTGGTTTCATTGATTTTTTTCTATTGTTTTGTTCTCAATTTTATTTATTTCTTCTCTGATCTTTATTATGTCCCTCCTTCTGGTGACTTTGGGCCTCATTTGTTCTTCTTTTTCAAATTTCAGTAATTGTGTCTTTAGACTATTCATTTGGAAATGTTCTTCCTTCTTTAAATAGGCCTGTATTGCAATATACTTTCCTCTTAGAACTGCCTTTGCTGTGTCCCACAGAAGTTGTGGCTTTGTGTTGTTGTTGTCATTAGTCTCCATATATTCTTTGATTTCTGTTTTGTTTTGGTCATTAACCCATTGATTAGTTAGGAGAATGTTGTTAAGTCTCCATGTATTTGTGAGCCTTTTTGATTTCTTTCTAAAATTTATTTCTAGTTTCATACCTTTGTGATCTGAGAAGTTGTTTGGTAGGATTTCAATATTTTTGAATTTACTGAGGTTCTTTTTGTGGCGATGTATGTGGTCTATTCTGGAAAATGTTCCATGTGCACTTGAGAAGAATGTGTATTCTGCTGCTTTTGGGTGCAGAGTTCTGTAGATATCTGTTAGGTCCATCTGTTCTAGTGTGTTGTTCAGTGCCTCTGTGTCTTTACTTATTCTCTGTCTGGTTGATCTGTCCTTTGGAGTGAGTCGTGTGTTGAAGTCTCCTAATATAAATGCATTGCTTACTATTTCCTCCTTTAATTTTGTTAGTATTTGTTTCACATATGTCGGCGCTGCTGTGTTGGGTGCATATATATTTATAATGGTTATAACCTCTTGTTTGACTGACCCCTTTATCATTATATAATGTCCTTCTTTATCTCTTGCTACTTTCTTCGTTTTGAAGTCTATTTTGTCTGATACAAGTACTGCAACACCGCTTTTTTCTTCTTGTTGTTTGCATGAAATATCTTTTTCCATCCCTTCACTTTTAGTCTGTGTATATCTTTGGGTTTGAGGTGAGTCTCTTGTAAGCAGCATATAGATGGGTCTTGCTTTTTCATCCATTGTATTACTCTGTGTCTTTTGATTGGTGTATTCAGTCCATTTACATTTAGGGTGATTATCGATAGATATGTACTTATTGCCATCGCTGGCTTTAGATTTGTGGTTACCAAAGGTTCAAGGGTTCCTTCTTTACTATCTAACAATCTAACTTAACTTTCTTGTTAAGTTATTGTAAACACCGTCTGATGTTTCTTTATTTCTCTCCCTTCTTATTCTTCCTCCTCCATTCTTTATGTACTAGGTGTTTTATTCTTTGTCTTTAGTTTGTATTTGGATGGTCTGCTTTCTTTGCTGTGTTTTTATTTTCTCTGGTGACATCTTTTTAGCCTAAAGAGTGCTTCCATCTAGAGCAGTCCCTTTAAGATATCCTGTAGAGGTTGTTTATGAGAGGCAAACTCAGCTTTCGCTTGTCTGGAAATTGTTTAATCCCTCCGTCATATTTAAATGATAGTCATGCTGGATATAATATTCTTGGTTCAAGGCCCTTCTGTTTCATTACGTTAAATATATCATGCCATTCTCTTCTGGCCTTTAAGGTTTCTGTTGAGAAGTCTGATGTTAGTCTGATGGGTTTTTCTTTGTAGGTGATCGTTTTTCTCTCTCTAGCTGCCTTTAATACTCTGTCCTTATCTTTGATCTTTGGCATTTTAATTATTATGTGTCTTGGTGTTGTCTTCCTTGGGTCCCTTGTGTTGGAAGATCTGTGGGCTTCCATGGACTGCGAGATAATTCCTTCCCCAGCATGGGGAAATTTTCAGCAATTATTTCTTCAGAGACACTTTCTATCCATTTTTCTCTCCGTTCTTCCTCTGGTACTCCTATAATGCAAATATTGTTTTGTTTGGATTGGTCACACAGTTCTCTCAATATTCTTTCATTCCTAGAGATCCTTTTATCTCTCTCTGCCTCAGCTTCTCTGTATTCCTGTTCTCTGATTTCTATGCCATTAACCGTCTCTTGCATCTCGTCCAGTCTGCTGCTAAGCCCGTCGATGGCTTGTCTCATTTCTGCATTGTCTTTCCTCACTTCCCTCACTTTCTCCCTCAGCTCTTGCATATTTCTCTGTAGATCCATCAGTATGGTTATGACTTTTGTTCTGAATTCTTTTTCAGGAAGATTGTGCATTTCCATCCCTTCTGCTTCCCTCTCTGGTGTTTTCTGGGTCTGGGTAAGTTTTGTTTGTACCATATTCCTCTGTCTTTTCATGGTGATAGAAGTGGTCGCTGGTAGCTGCCCTGTATGTCAGCTGAGCTCTTTAAGAGTTTTAAAAAGAAATAAAAAAAAAGAAAAAAAAAAGAAAGAAAGAAAAGTGAAAACAAAAACAAAAAAAAAACACCTGCCGGGGGTAGATTCTGTGAAGATGCTGTAGGTGGCACTGTTGCTCCACTCTCCCACAGCCTCAGCCGTGCTGCTCTGTAGGGTCCTTTGTAGCTCTAGCCAGGGCGGGAACGAATGGGAGGCTGCTGATCTCTGTGGGGAGTCTCAGTGCGGCTGCCTTTTCCCAGTTGCCAGCCAAGGGGTCCGAAATTCCCCAGGACTCCCAGCCTGCTGGGCTGAGTGTGCTGGGATGATCCTGCTCCTCCATCGGACCCCTGTCTCTTTAAGACCGCTAAAAAAGCGCGCGCTTTTCTTTTGTCCCGGAGAGCCGGCTGCGAGGACCTGGGTGCATTCCCTGGCTCAGATCCTGCACCCTCTGTCTCTCCAATCACCGATACACTGCACGATGTGTGTCACTGCTCTCAGCGCAGAGCACAAGGGCTGGTTATTTTGCAGGCCTGTTCTTCCACTCCCTCCTGGCTCTGAATCCTCTCCTCCTGCCAGTGCGCTGGGGTGGGGGAGTGCTTGGGTCCCCCTGGGTCGTGGCTCTGTATCTTACCTGCCTCACAGGATGCCGAGTCCTCTCAGGTGTATATGCAGGCTGGGTGCTGTCCTGTATCTTCTGGTCTCTCTTTTAGGAATAGTTGTGTTTGTTGTATTTTCTTAAATATATATGGTTTTGGGAGGAGATTTCCACCGCCCTGCTCATGCTGCCATCTTCCTGGAAGTCCCAGCAGTCTTTTAACAAGCCTCTAGACGACTCTAACTCAGGCTTAAGTTTGAAAACCACTGACCTGTCTGAAAGTACCAGATTGCCTTTTCATACTGGCCATCAGTGGCCACAAAACAACATACATACTTGTCTAGGTCTCAAGCCAAGAGGATGGTGAGGAAGAGTGACAATTTAGCTGATCATGCTATAAAATTAAATTAAAAATACTACATTAATAGCAAAGGTTATATCTTTGAATAAAACACTGTGCATAAACTGCAGGTTCTCTCAGTCACATAAGTGTCAGTGCAATATTAATAAAAACACCAGTATTTAACCCATTCTTAACTACAGATTTTTCCAACCCTTTTATTATGAAAAAACTCATATTTTAATTTTTCTTCATTTACCCATTTTTAGGATCTCTCTTTCTATACCTTTATGATTTCACACAAATTCACATTATTAAAAATATGCCTATAGGTCTTTCATGAATATCAAGGGTAAAGAAATCTTTGAGGATATTTTCCTACATCTTGGTGAGGTAAGTATGGGAAATTGTGAAAACTTTCTCAAATCCTTAGTTAAATCCTGTCATGGACTAATTTTCACCTGGGGATTGCCAAGGAAAATCTACATGTTATCCATTCATTAATATTTCTTTCAGTGATATCTAAATGGCTAATTCTCTACTTAGCTACAAGGGAAACGAAATCTCTAAATTTGATAAAAGTTAATCAAAACAGAGGTGTGTGACTCATTCAAAAGACAAAGCCTGCCTATTAAAAATGTTCCAAAAGAAGATACACTGATGAAGCTGCTGGAGGCCACTCTAACTTGTGTTATGATCATTTAAAAGGGATTTTAAATGACTATTTACATTAGCATTCAATCAAAGGTACCTTCCATGACAGCCCCCGAATTACACGGAATATTTATCCGGTGCCTGAAATGCAGAGCACCTACATACTTTCCAGCCTGCTGACTGCTGAATTGAATTTGACCTTTCATTTAATGGCAAGTCTATAATCATATTTTGTCACTTTTCTTCTTTACAAATTATTTGTGAAAATAAATAGGATTGAAAGCCATTAATAAGAAATAACTGAAGGTAAAGACAACTAGATTATATTTGGCTTGGGCCTCTTAACTGTGTCACATTTAAAAAAATTTTTTTTAGTGAAACCAAATTATACCTAGTAACTCTGTAACTTTTAAATTCTATTTTAAATCTATGGCTTTTTAAAAATCTATGAAGCTACATATTAAATATAGCTACTGTTGAAAAAATTTTTTTTAATTTTGTTTACCTAGTTACTTTCTTACCCCCAAAGATCTGATTTAACCTAAAGTAATCCTCATAAATGACAATCACAAAATTATTAGCATATATAGAAAAGTGGACCTTTCTTTACATGTCCTAAAGTGGTCTCAGAAGAACAAGCTTCTTGATCAGTTTTGGCTAAAATATCACAGGAAGCAGGAGTTAGGTCAACCTTTACCTCTGGTCTTTAAAAATTGTAATGCTAAGTGATCACTATGCACTGCAAATCAAACTCTATTTTTAAAGCTTTTCTGTGCCTATGGGATGGATTATGATGCTTATGACTTTCTTCCTGTCAACCATTCACTGTTGTTTTTGTTGATTTTCCTTTTTTTTTGGTTTCTCATTTCTTTCTTCTTTTTTTACTGAAGTATAATTGATATACAATATTATATTGGTTTCAGGTGTACAACACAGTGATTCAACAATTATATACATTGCAAAATGCTCACCACAATAAGTATAGTTACCAACTGTCTGTCCCCGTACAAAGATACAATATTATTGATTATATTCCCTGTGCTGTACTTTTTTTCATCCTTGTGACTTATTTATTTTATAATTGGAAGTGTGTCCCTCTTTATCCCCTTCACCTATTTTGCCCATTCCCCCACACTACTCCTCCTTGGCAACCACCAGTCTGTTCTCCATGCTCACGAGTCTGTGGTTTTTGTTTGTTTATTTTTCCTGTCATCTATTTTGGATGTTTACTTTCAACTCATCATAGAGCATTCCATGCTCAGTAGATGTCTTTGTTTACCAGCCATTTCAGGTTTGGTCTGGATATGGTGAACCTCTTATTATAAACTGGAAGATAATTTTGAATAGAAAAAACGCCCAACTAGCATAGTCTGTGATATACTTGCAGGATAAAGCAGTTTAAATTAAATCTAGTTTCTCCTCCTCATCTCTTGCTAATATTTACTTTGTATTTTCAGGGTCAGAGATCTCCAGCAACGCTAAACCAGATTATAGAAATTACAGGAGTCCAGTTTCTGAAGTCATTATATACCATTAACATTCATGTTACTGTTTTATTTATAAGATTTAGTTTTTTACTTGAACCTTTTTGAGAACACTCTCCTTTAAGCCTTACAAGTCACTACCTTTTTATTTTAACAACCAATTAGGCCAAAAATCCAAGATTATGGCCATTCAACATTAAAAATAGAAGGTGGGATGGAGTAGAAGGCTCCAACTAAATTATGGTTTGCTGGGGTAACTGGAGCTCCCACCTGGTCTGTCAAGCTGTCCATTGGTCAGTCAACACCAATCGCCTGTGTAGAAAAGGAATTGCATCCATGAGCATACACATACACGATCTCCCCGCATGGAAAACAGGTTAAAATAACTGGGCATCAAGGCCCTGCTTTCAGAGCACCTGTTTGGTATAGTCCAAGAATAATAGCTATGAAAACACGGACATATATTTTGAGTATCTTCATGCAGGAAGACCTAAAGCCATGTTAATTTAATCTCCTTTCCAAAATGTTAACAGCAGCGTAGAAATGGACGCTCTGCTCCCTGTAATCAGTTGCACAGTGCAGGAGTACAGCGGTCTCCTGTGCCTCATCTGTGAGCTAATCTTTCATTTCATAGCAGATCTTTCCATATCAAACAACACAAATGACTTAATTTGCATGACAGGATTTGTAACGGGGCAAATCTAGTGTCAAAGTCGATTAAAGATTACACCAGAGAACTATCATAATCAGTTCTCTAATGAGCCTAAATAGTACATGTAAAGTCTCCCCTTTTTGCCATTCCAGTCATGTATAAAAGGGAATGTGTTTCTTTTCATCGATGAGCCAGTCCTTTGGTTTGCACATGACGCCCTACGTTGAGCTAAAGTCATGTCAGTCTGGTTTCAGAGGGAGAGAAAGGGAAATAATAAAGCAAACATCACTTCACAAATGACATTGCTTGGTATAAGCCAACGTTTGAAGCCCTTAATTCTTCTAATCTGCAAAATAGTCAATGCTAATGGGTTTTTGCCTTTGTGAAAGCTGATGCATAGAAAGAAAAACTTTAATGAGCTGCCTGGGCCGTATGCTTACAGATACCTGTCAAATGTCTGTCATCTTAGCTATCGCTGAGGCATTATAAAGAAAGTAAGAAGGAAGGAACGACAGTATTTGTACAAGCATTTTCATGCTAAAATGGCACAATTTTCTTCCTGTCATAATTTCATTGTATCTGAAAGTCAGAAAGGCTTAACCCTTTCCCTAGCACGTCCTGTGTAGTTGTATCACACGATCTTGGAGCGAGCAGTTTAAAAACAGCACTGTGATTTTGTAAACAGCATCTTCTGTTAAATTTGTTTTTGAAAACGGAATTACCTACGTTTTAAAAAAATGTGACAACAAACTGTTTGAATCAATTGCTTCACCCCAGGGAGATCAGGAGTTTATTAAATGCAAAACCTCCGTAATGTGCGAGGCTGTCATTTGAATCAGTTTTTTCTGAGTTCTTAATTTAATATTTCTTTGTATCTTTGTATGCTTAACACACATACCAGGGCAATGAGGTCAACAAACTCCCCTAGTCTCAGCTCTACTTTTATTCAGAAAAACAGGGAATGCAAACGTATCTTATTACACAGGCACCTGCAAACTCTGCTGTAAGAAGGGTGTGTTAGCTTATTTTCTGGGACTTATAACAACACAGTCATAAAAATGTACTGTGAGTTGAAACTTGGCAGGACAGAAAAGTCTCTGTCCAGATGTGACTTGTGTTCCCTCTTTCAAATCAAAGAGAAATGTAAGTGTAAAGACACATACATGCAAACACACACATGACAACTTCCAAATTTTGGGTCAAAAGCCTAGTTTCAAAAAAGGAGAGTGGACTTTACTTCTTAGATTCCTGGGTGGGTAGAGTGATAACAGAAATGTACCACCCTCTCTGATCGTTTCTGTTTGCCACATCCCTCTTCCCCAAAGAGAGATGGGAAGAAAGGAAAGTCCAGGGCTTTCTGGAGAGGGAGGACTTTTTCTAGTGGAACCAAGACTCAAACAGGGATGCGTTTTTGGTCTTCCTGCTGGCTTACTGTGTACACTAGAAAAGCTTCTGTATTTTCACTTCTGTATGTTTAGAAAATCATAGGATAATCCTCAACGCTTATAACAAAATGACAGGGGTAAAATGAATATTTGTGAATCAAATAATGTCTGGTGTTTTATACCTGTGAATTTTGTAAACAGTACTGACCCGTATTCTATTGTGTCCCCACAGAAGCACATTTTTGGCATATTAAAGCAGTTAGGTTACAGCAGCCTCCTGACTGAACTCCAGCTACCCAGATTAGCACGTGGGTACAAATCCTCTAGCGAATTCCAGG
This sequence comes from Smutsia gigantea, assembly GCA_032199065.1. Lineage (NCBI taxonomy): Eukaryota > Metazoa > Chordata > Mammalia > Pholidota > Manidae > Smutsia > Smutsia gigantea. The sequence goes on from JAVSCE010004397.1 coordinate 57,830, forward strand.
CATTCATGATGATGCTGTAACAAGGTGGTCACCCCCGCTGATTGCTCATGACTAGGAGTCCCTGGGAGCTCTGTGCACTCTGAATGCGGATTCCTTCCAAGAAGATGACTCGTCAAGGGTCAGCAAAGCAGAACCTTCTCCAATTTGCCTCAAAGTGTTGTTGCAACACTCGGGGTTTTGACTCATTTGCTTTCCCTCCCCTGTTACAACCTAAAGAGACCAACTTGAATGAGCTCATTGGGCTGTATTGTTTCCCCAAAAACTATTGTGACTTGAGGAAGGAAGTATTAAATGCTGATGATGCAGGTAAAATCCGAGGGGCCCTAATCAGTTCCCCAGCCCCCTGCTTCCTTTTCCCAGAGTACAATAAGTCAAAACAAACTCAAAAAGAGGGCAAATTTTCATCAAGTGGCATTAACATTTCAAATTAGATAAACCAAGCCAAAAGCATTAGAATAAGGATGCCTCTAGCATTCAGCGCCTAGATGTGGCCAAAAACCGGGTCTCCAATTAGACAGCTCTTAAGGCCAGGTTTATTGAAAAGAAATTAGGCCAATGTTAATTTGGAAGTGAACTGTTTTAACATCCTTTGGTAGAGATGTTCAGCAATTCTGAGAACAAACAAATTCACTTCACCAATATAAAAAGCATCCTCCTTGGGCCTTATTCTGATTTACAAACAAGTAGACCTCTTAAGCTAAAAATGAACAGCGGAGCCAATGGCTGTGGCTGTGGGGTCCTCATTTATTTAACAAATATTTTTCGTAGACCCTCAGTTTGCCAAGCCCTGAGCCATAGGATCATGCTTTGTGATAAAACCCACCTCCATGGCACTAACAGATAAATGTTCCTCAAAGCTATAAAGCTATCTTTTTTCAAGAAATCCTGACTCTCTGTAAAGGACATGTTTTGCCAGCAAAGTCCCATTCACTGAGTTAAATATAAAAATCTATTAAAGAGATCAGATGTCTAGAACCGGTTCAACATTGCAGTTGGTGTTATTGCTTCGTCTTGTGTTTAATCTGAAAGATGCACTAGAAGCCTGGTTCCACCTCTGTGCCCCTCCCCGTCCTACGGTGCCTGTTCAAGCCCACCTACTTTATCTGGAAATGCACATGTACTCATCACTCTCTCCTTAAATTTCAACCTGCTGTTTGTCATGAGGCCCCCAGCTTCCCCTCCCTGCCCCCAAACATTGTGTCTGAGCTCTGGATTACGTCCTATGGAAAATAGAACTCCCAGACATTAACGCACAAACTTTAATAACATACATTAGCCATACATGTATGGTTTTAACTCAGATTTCAACCACTCTCCAATATGGATAAATCAAGGTGTCTGCCCGATTGTTCTGTAAGGATACGATATGAATTAAAAGGCTATAAGTCGCGTTCCTAAACAATGCTTTGCATTTCCCCGCGGCAGTTGGGTGCAGATAGAGACACAGCCATTTGTATTTCAGAGTTCATTTTTCCTGCAGTCCTACACTCTTCTTCCCCTTGAGCACTGCTTCTGTGACCCCGTGGCTATACCTCTGATCTGCTGCACCCCAGAGGCTGTCACAAGTCTCCCTCCTTCCCAGGAGTCGAACACACAATAGAGAAAAGGCCCTGGCTGGGAGGTTCAGCCGCCATTAACCCCTACCAGCTGTGCCTGTGGGGAGCCTTCTGGCCTGAATGTCCTTTCTCTGCGGCCGCCTTCATGCCACTAATCTAACCATTGTTAAGGAGGAATGCTGACAGGAGAAAAGAAATTTTTCTTGTGTCCATGCAAGTGTGTGTATCCATGTGTAAGTGAAGGAAGAGTGAAGGCTAATTTCTATAGTTGGCATGAATGGAGGGATTGGGAAAAAAACCTAGTTAAAATGTGTTTACTTGCTTAAAAGGCTCAGTCAATTTAAATAATTTCAGTAGTGTGCTCTATTTTTTTTAGGGAGGGGGGAGAAACTAGTTACTATTATAATTTTCTTTAAATCCTCTGAGTTGTTTGGGCATGTTTAAGACTTTTAAAATTCACTGCCAGCAGAAAAAAAAATTGAATTGAATTTCTTAAAAATACTGGCATAAAGTTACAGGCACACAGAATTACTCATTTCTAATGGACCTTAAAAAATTAGAGAAAGAGCACTGGTTATACGGGTCACATTTCCTTCAGAAAAACCATTCACATTTAATGTTAAGAAAGTTAAAAAAATCTTTTAGAATTGAAATGGGCGAGGATTTAACTTTATCATCCACTTTGAGAATAAGTAATGATTCTGAAGAGAGGCACTATATTTTTAAAAACAGATTTTGCTTTCAGTGAATCTTGAAGTTCAATAAGGGAATCTGATTTTCTTTCTGGTTTTGAAGAAGACATATTCAGACAGAACAACAGTGACTACCTGACGTAGTAACTCTGAAAACTTAGAAAGCCAGGCGGGGGCAATGATGAACACAATTCTAATTACATTGCCAAGCAAATATCCCACCTATTTGAAAAGTTTACATAATTTTGATCGTGAGAGTTTCACTTGCTTTTCTGAAAGTACTGGCATTGAAGAGGGACTGTTCTTAAAATTTAATGCTCCATGTTATCATTTGATAAAGTTCTCTAAACACAATTGGCCTATTTCAAATCAAATTAAGAATAATTCATGTAGAAGTGTATTTTCTGGACAATTAGACTGTATCGTAGTAGGGCAAATGTCTGATGCAATAAAGCTCTACTTTGCATCTGTTCCTATGTCTAGACTGCTGCAATTACTGGTCCTTAAAACAGCAGCAGTGAGATAATGCTCCACTCTCAGGTTTTAGCCATTAAAATTCAGCTTTATCTTTCTTTGCCCCTTTTTTTCCTCAATAATTTGATCATGAGAAAATAGATTTAATTTAATGAAGTTATACTTTTCTAAATTTGCATGCATACATTTACATGAGTGGTGACCGTAGTATTAGGTACACTGTTTTCCAAAACACTAGAGGTAAAAACCCTGGCATTCGTCTCATTAAAGTTCTATGTGTTTGCTAAGCCAGAACAACAGCAACAGAAAGGAAGAGCCCACCTCTTTGGGCACTACTTATCTCTTAAACACTTTGTAGATGTTCCCATTTCCCAAGAAGGAAACTCTCCTGGAGAGGAAATGAATGTTATAGCATCTGAACTGATGGAATAGATGAGAATAACAATGTAGTTTGGATTCCATTCATTGGCTTAATCATTCAGCCATCCACTCTACAAATACTGGGGTTCTTCAACATGCAACACACAGTAGTACCAAGTTGTGTGGGACACACAGAGATGAATCCTGCTACACACAGCCTGCACTCAAGAAGTTTCTGATCTAATAGGAGCATTCCTGTGTTATATAAAAAATGATATCATTAAATAGAAATGTAATAATGCTGTCTATGGATGTTCAGTTAAGTCACTGCAAAAAAAATCAGATCCTCCCCTCCCCCCAACACTCATGGTTATTACAGCAATAATTTTTCAGCTCTACCCCACCCCTGTTCACATCAGACGTTCTCAAAGGCAAAATAATTTAACTCTAGTCAAGTGTAAACTAAAGAAATTATCCTTAGGATTTCTCCGAATTATCTCAGCTATTTGGATATGCACTATGTTCCCAGCTCTCTTATTCTCTGAAGTGTTTGGAGAAAGACTATTGGTGCTTGGAAGAGTTTATAGCAGAGAAATCCCTGAAAGGCCTCAGTGTGCCTACTGCTTAGCAAATGCCAAAGGTGTTGCATAGTAGGAGATCTGAACTTCTAGGATGTTAATCTCCCTTGTCTAAGAGCTACAAGAACAAGCAAGCGATTTCAACATCTGGGGATTTGCTACAATCCAGTTCACCCCATTATATAAAAATATACTCATTTAATCCTAAATATTGTAAGAATAATAAGGCATTATTTCAGAAATTCTCTTTGCCTCCGTAATAAATAGCCAGAGGAGAAATCCGTATTCTTTAGAAATTTGTAATATAACAAAAACAAAGGAAGTAAAGTTGTTTTAATTTTTTCTGGTATAAAAGGGCACATTGATCCTATACTTTCTAAGTAATAAAAAAAAATCCTGAGTTTTGTTTTGGATGACTAACAGAAATTTAAAAATGGAACAAAAGAGCAACATTTCAAAACCAATATAACGGTTGTAGCCAGCAGAAAAGTGACTAATGCCCATGGTATTTTTGTGCCTCCTGAATAAAGGCAGATTTGATCTAATTATAACACCAACTACAACAGAAAGCCTTAATGTTTTCCCATACTCTGAAGAATAAGTTTAGGCTCATTGGGTAGACATGCTTTCCAGCCTCATCTCCCTCTGCTCCTCCACCGAACTGCCCTGCTCCCCTTGGTGAGTCTACTTAGTCTTCACCCTCTCTGTTCCTTTTCCTCCTGCTGTTCCTCCATCCGCCCTTCCTTTCATCCCTCATCCTACTTATACTGCAAGACCCATATCAGATAAAATTACCTGTGATTCCTCCCAAGCAAATTTACTCACTCTGTAAATTACCATGGCCTCTTGTGGAGGGCAGTTTGTCAGTTTCTAGAAAAACTTTATAAATGCTATGATACAGCAATTTCACTTCAAAAATCTATCTCATAAAAATATGCTTGTACTTAAAGGAATGTCCCTGGGTGTTTACTGTGTCACTGTTGGTATTTGCAAAAACTGAAACAATGTAAATGTTTATCAATAGAGAAATGTTCAAATTATATTGCAGCTCTATATTGGAATATTTTACAGCCAATAAAAAAGACAAAGGAGATCATTGTATATTGTCAAGAAAAGAATCTCAACATATAAATATGGCAAAAGTAGAAAGTAAATCATAGAATATTGAGTATAGTATATCTCATTTTTGTAGAAGCAAGGGAGGAAAAGGAGAAAAGGAAGGGAGATAAAGAAAGAAAAAGGCTATTTTAGGTATATACGGACATATTTGTAAATGCATAGAAAAAGTCTAGGAGGATAGACATTAAACTGGGTAATGATGTTTACCATTAAAGATGATAATGGGATAGGATAATGAGGATATTTAATTTTTTAATATTTTGGATTTTTGAATGTTTACAAAAACTTTGCATCGTGTTTAGTTTTTAAAAAGTAAAATTTCTCTCCACTGAACTCCACCATTTGTTACACTCATTGTAGTTCAGATATGAACACCTCTGCCTCTTCTACAAAATCGTAAGGCTCTTGAAGAAAGAACCACATTTTGTTCATCTTTGCCCAGCCTGCCATAACCATTCCAGCTGTTCTTTGTAAATGTTTGTGGAATTTTTTATTGAATTAAAATGAAATTCATAAGCATCCTTTTGACTGCGTTTGGGAATTCCTTCAGGGTGCCATCTACATTAAGGACAAGGCCTAAAAAAACCCAAGTGAAAAACAGCTTCTTCTAGGGGTGGCAGGACACCAGAAAGGAGGAATGGGGAGCGCCGATTCCATTTCCCTCTCGGTCCAAGCAGGTGGACACTTCCGTCCTGCCTTCCTCAAACCTGGGTATATGTACAAGAAATGAGTAAGAGAACGTGAAAATGTAAAAGAAATAGAAAAAGTGCTTTAAAAAAGACAACCCAAGAGATTATTATCAAAAAGACATGGGATAAGAAAGGTTGGTGAGGGCTTGGAGAAAACAGAACACATTGTACACGGTCAGCAGGAATGTAAATTGGTACAGCCATTATGGAAAACAGTATGGAGGTTCCTCAAAAAATTAAAAATTAAACTACTA
>JAVSCE010004398.1:0-25825 GCA_032199065.1 Smutsia gigantea
CCCCAAAGTCAATCAAGGGATCGACCAACAATACAGAATATGATACCTAATATATAAAGAATGGAGGAGTAAGAAAAGGAGGAGAAAAGAAAACAAAAGAGAACCTTTAGATTATGCTTGTAATAGTATATTAAGTGAGTTAAGTTAAACTCTTAGATCGTAAGGAAGTTCACCTTGAACCTTTCGTAACCACAAACTGAAGCCTGCAATGGCAATAAGTACATACCCATCGATAATCCCCTAAATGTAAACGGACTGAATCCACCAATCAAAAGACATAGAGTCATGGATAAAAAAACAAGACCCATTTATATGCTGCCTACAAGAGACTCACTTTTAAACCCAAAGACATACACAGACTAAAAGTGAAGGGATGGAAAAAGACATTTCATGCAAGTAATAGGGAGAAAATATCAGGAGTTGCAGTACTTGTATCAGACAACATAGGCTTCAAAACAAAGAAATTCACAAGAGACAAAGAAGGACATTACCTCATGATAAAAGGGTCCATCCAACAAGAAGATATAATCATTATAATATCTATGCACCCAACACAGGAGCTCCTACATATGTGAAACAAATACTAACAGAATGAAAGGGGGAAATAGAATGCAATGCATTCATTCAAGGAGACTTCAACACACCACTCACTCTGAAGGACAGATCAACCAGACAGAAAATAAGTAAGGAGACAGAGGCACTGAACAACACATTAGAACAGATGGACCTAACAGACATCTACAGAACTCTACACCCAAAGGCAGCAGGATATACATTCTTCTCAAGTGCACATGGAACATTTTAAAAAATAGATCATATACTAGCCTCAAAAAGAGCCATGGTAAATTCAGAAAGATTGAAATCCTACCAAACAGCTTCTCAGAACACAAAGGAATGAAACTAGAAATGAATAACGCAAAGAAAATGAAAAATCCCACAAACACATGGAGGCTTCACAGCATGCTCCTAAATAACCAATGGATCAATGACCAAATAAAAACAGATATCAAGTGATATATGGAGACAAATGACAACAATAATTCTACAACACAAAATCTGTGGGACGCAGCAAAGGTGGTGTTAAGAGAAAAGCACACTGCAATACAGGCCTACCTCCAGAAAGAAGAACAATCCCATATGAACAGTCTCAACTCACAATTAACGAATCTAGAAAAAGAAGAACAAATGAGGCCCAAAGTCAGTAGAAGGAGGGACATAATAAAGATTAGAGCAGAAATAAATAAAATCGAAAAAAACAAAACAATAAAAGAATCAATGAAAGCAGGAGCTGGTTCTTTGAGAAAATAAACAAAATAGATAAACCCCTAGCCAGACTTACCAGATGGCTTCACTGCTGAATTTTATCAAACATTTAATGAAGATCTAATACACATCCTCCTTAACGTTTTCCAAAAAGTAGAAGAGGAAGGAATACTTCCAAACACATTCTATGAGGCCAGCATCACTCTAATACCAAAACCAATCAAGACACCACAAAAAAAGAAAACTACAGACCAATATGCCTGATGAACATAGATGCAAAAATACTCAACAAAATATTAGCAAACAGAATTCAAAAACACATCAAAAAGATCATCCGTCATGATCAAGGAGAATTTATTCCAGGGATGCAAGGATGGTAAAATATTAGAAAATCCATCAACATCATCAACCACATCAACAAAAAGAAGGACAAAAACCACATGATCATCTCCATAGTGTCGAAAACGCATTCGACAAAATTCAACATCCACTCACGATAAAAACTCTCAACAAAATGGGTACAGAGGACAAGTACCTCAACATAATAAAGGCCATATATGACAAACCCACGGCCAACATCACAGTTGAACTGCGAGAGGCTGAAAGCCTTTCCTTTAAGATCGGGAACAAGACAAGGATGCCCACTCTCCCCACTTTTATTCAACATAGTTCTGGAGGTCCTAGCCACGGCAATCAGACCACACAAAGAAATAAAAGGCATCCAGATTGGTAAAGACGAAGTTCAACTGTCACTGTCTGCAGATGACATGATATTGTACATAAAAAAAACCCTAAAGAATCCACTCCAAAACTACTAGATCTAATACCGGAATTCAGCAATGTTGCGGGATACAAAATTAACACACAGAAATCTGTTGCACTCCTATACACTAATGATGAACTAACAGAAAGAGAAATGAGGAAAACAATTCCATCAAAAAGAATAAAATACCTAGGAATAAAACTAACCACGGAAGTGAAAGACCTATACACAGAAAACTACAAGACACTCATGAGGGAAATTAAAGATACCAATAAATGGAAACACCTCCCGTGCTCATGGATAGGAAAAGGAACAATTAATATTGTCAAAATGGCCATCCTACCTAAAGCAATCTACAGATTCAATGCAATTCCTATCAAAAAACCAACAGCATCCCTGTGGAGGAAGCAGGATAGGGAGTTGAAAGTGTGGGCTTTGGGACCAGAATTACTAAAAAAAAAAAAAACCCACCAACAGGATTCTTCAACCAACTAGAGAAAGTAATTCTAAAATTCATATGGAACCACAAAAGACCCCGAATAGCCAAAGCAATCCTGAGAAGGAAGAATAAAGCTAGGGGGATTACACTCAACGACTTCAAGCTCTACTACAAAGCCACAGTAATCAAGACAGTTTTGGTACTGGCACAAGAACACACCCATAGACCAATGGAACTGACTAGGGGGCCCAGATATAAACTCAAGTGTAAATGGTCAATTAATATACGATAAAGGAGCCATGGATATACAATGGGGAAATGACAGCGCCTTCAACAACCGGTGTTGGCAAAACTGGACAGCTACATGCAAGAGAATAAAACTGCATTATTGTCTATTCCCATACACAAAAGTAAACTCGAAATGGATCAAAGACCTGAATGTAAGTCATGAAACCATAAAACTCTTAGAAGACAACATAGGCAAAAATCTCCTGAATATTAAGCATGAGCGACTTCTTCCTGAACGCATCTCCTCGAGCAAGGGAAACAAAAGCAAAAATGAACTCATGGGACTACATCAAACTAAAAAGTTTCTGTACAGCAAAGGACACCATCAACAGAACAAAAAGGCATCCTACAGTATGGGAGAATATATTTGTAAATGACATATCTGACAAGGGGTTAACATCCAAATTATATAAAGAACTTATATGCCTCAACACCCAAAAAGCAAATAACCCAACTAAAAAATGGGCAGATGATATGAAGAGAGAGTTCTCCAAAGAAGAAATTCAGATGGCCAACAGACACATGAAAAGATGCTCCACATCGCTAATCATCAGGGAAATGCAAATTAAAACCACAGTGAGATATCACCTCACACCAGTAAGGATGGCCAGCATCCAAAAGACTAAGAACAACAAATGTTGGCGAGGTTGTGGAGAAAGGGGAACCTTCCTACACTGCTGGTGGGAATGTTAATTAGGTCAACCATTGTGGAAAGCAGTATGGAGGTTCCTCAAAAAACTCAAAATAGAAATACCTTTTGACCCAGGAACTCCACTCCTAGGAATTTACCCTAAGAATGCAGCAGCCCAGTTTGAAAATGACATATGCACCCCTATGTTTATCGCAGCACTATTTACAATAGCCAAGAAATGGAAGCAACCCTAGTGTCCAACAGTAGATGAATGGATAAAGAAGATGTGGTACATATACACAATGGAATATTATTCAGCCATAAGAAGAAAACAAATCCTGCCATTTGCAACAACATGGATGGAGCTGGAGGATATTATGCTCAGTGAAATAAGCCAGGCGGAGAAAGACAAGTGCCAAATGATTTCCCTCATTTGTGGAGCATAACAACGAAGCAAAACTGAAGGAACAAAATAGCAGCACACTCAGAGACTCCAAGAAGGGACTAGTAGTTACCAAAAGGGAGGGGTGTGGGAGGGCGGGTGGGGAGGGTGGGAGACGGGGGTTGAGGGGTATTATGTTTAGTACACATGATGTGGGGGATCACAGGGAAAACAGTGTAGCACAGAGAAGGCAAACAGTGAATCTGTGGCATCTTACTACACTGGTGGACAGTGACTGCACTGGAGTATGGGGGGGACTCGATAATATGGGTGAATGTTAGTAACCACACTGTCTTTTCATGTGAAACCTTCATAGGGGTGGATGTCAATAATACATCAATAATAATAAAAAAGAGTCTTACTTAACTTCCTGGGTGTTAAAACGCAATCTTATCTTTAAGATGGGACCCTTCCTGCCTGTTACTATGTTGTCTGTCCTGGGCTTACTTGCCGTATCAATTGCCCAGGTTATATATTACTTGATTAGGGGCTGGAGGAGGAAAAGCAGCATCGGGGCAAAGTTAAAGATAAGCTGGGCCTTCTAGCAGGCTGAAGTGAATGTCACAACAGCCTCATTTCATTGACACAACAAGACATGGGCTATGCTGAGGTATTATCTGGGGGATGTTCAAACTTTCCAGGCCAAGTTACTCCTGACTTTTTAGTTTTAACTAATCTTCACTGAAGAATGCTTATACTCCTGGTTTGATGTTTTACTTTAGAGAATTAATGTGACTCTCACTGTGCTTAACTGTTTAATACGGAGTTTTGGTAGGGGTCCTTTCCCCGAGGCCCCCACCCTGCTCTGACTACCCCCACGGTCCCTGTCTCAGGATCTCTGTGGCTAGTTATAAATTCTTCAGCTGCAGATTGCAAACCGCAATGACAGAAAGATGTGCATCTTTAAATACAGGAAAACGCACTGTCAGTTCCCAGACCAAAGTAAAGAAACTTCATTCCCAAATAAAAACCACGAGAGGTACCGCATGAAAACGTTTTTAATGCTAAGGGCGCTGCTTCCGGGCGGCCTCTCCCCCGCCGCCCCGCCGCGGGTCACACTTGAACTGCAGGCCGCCCGGCCCTCGCCGAAAAAATCCACACCCGGCAAAACGCCCACCGGCCTCCCCGTCTGCGCGGCCCGGCCCGTGTCCTCCGCCTGTGGCCCCGGCCCGGGCGGCGGTAGGTCGGCGGCGCGGCCCCAGGCCGGGCGGACGCGCGCCGCGGGGCGGAGAGCAGCCGCCCTCACCACCCGGTCCCGGACGGAGAAGCAGCGGCTCCAGCGAGTCCCTCTCCCCCGGCCCCGGCGAACTTCGCCGGCCGCTCGGACGTCCGCCCTGGGCGCACTTGCTCCGCTCCCTCCCTTCCCGGGCAGCCCCTCCGGCGGAGCGCGCCGACTCCCGACTCCCGGCCGGGCCCAGCAAGCCCACCACCACGCGCGCCGGCCGCCTCCCGGCCCCACGGGCCACGCGCTGCCCGCCGAGCCACCTGCACGGCCGCCCCTCATCCGGCTGCACCGCGCCCACAGGTGGAGGCAGGGGTCCCCACGCCCCGTCCGGGTCCGGCCGCGCCCCGAGGCCACGTACCTTCCAGGCCGCAGAGCTGCTGCTGTCGCGGTCATCCCTGAAGTAGGGCCCGCTCCTGACCCTCCACCGCAGATTTGCGGCAGCGTGAGCCGCTTCTCGGCCGACCTCCCGAGCTCCGTGGCCTTGGCGATGCGGACGGCGGGGGACAGGTTGCCCCACGCGCTGCGGCGGGACGAGCTGCTCTTGCGCGGCTGCCCCTCAGCGGCCGCCGAGGCCGAAGGCAGGCCCGCGGGGGCGTCGGGGTCCTGGTCGCGCCGACCGACGGCGTCAGGCTGGAGGCGGCAGAGCTGGACAGGCTCAGGTCCGGCCGGGGCAGCGGCTCCAAGTCCGGGTCGATCGCCGCCCTCCGTCCGCCGCGGGAGAGCCGAGAAGGAGCGGGCGCGGCGTCGGGAGCCCAGCGGGAGCGAGGAGGCGATCCGAGGCTGGGGGGCGAGGTCGGTGCCGCCAGCGCAAGCGCGCCGGGAGGAAGGCGCAGTGGAGCACTGCGCGGATCCATCAACATCTCGTCTCCGCCAAGCCCGCTGCGCGGAAGGTACGACGGACCGAAGAACGAAGGGAGCCGCAGCAACTGCCTCTCCCGACGGCAATCGCGACGATACTGACTTGAAAACGGCGCCGGCAGCTACTGCGCAGCCGCCTGACTCACGTGTTCTGCGCGCGCGCCCAGCGGCTACCTGCTCTGCAGTGACCTCGCTCATTGGCCACGACGGCCGTCAGTCGGAGGCGGGCTTGCGCGTTTATTGGCCGCGAGGGCCATCAGTCCAAATCCCAGTATGGAAGCCACCACCCACCCCTCTGGTTCTAGCAGTCTCGTGGGAAAAGTTCTCTCAGGTTCCTGCAATAAAGTTGTGAACATTACTACTGAGAGAGTATTAAGGCCAGTAAAGGTCACTAAAAGCGACTCAAGATATTAACTAGTTAAACTAGAAACCCAGAAACTACTCAGAGTTAATGAGTTAATCAGTTGAAGCAAAATTTCCATCTTAAAGCATTTAAAACCCTAGAAGTTAAGAAGTAACTTAATGTCTTGCCCTGGGCGAGTTCACTATGGGTTCAATGTGACCAAAGAATGACGGTAAAATGGTCTTGGGGTGAAAGGGTTCCCAGCTTTATTCCCACGGTGGCAGGTCAATCACTAACATCCCGTCCCCTCAGAGCGAGTCTGCACCCCTACTTCGTATTAAACAGTTAAGCACCGCTACGAGCTCTCTTGTCCCCTCCTGGTGTTGAACCAGGGACCTCTGTCCTCTCACTGTATCTCTCAAAAAAAGTTTCCCTGGCTCTCCTACCTTGACTGTTTGCTAAGTTCATTTTTCATTCTTCGACTCCGCAAACAAGAACCCCGGCGTCAACAGCATCTTGGAAACACTTTCACAGCAACATCTGGGCTCGGCTTGAAACCAACCGCTGGAGGGCCGCCTCTACCAAGAAGTCTTCTGTGATGTGCCCCCTTAACAAAGGAAAGAAACAGGAATGTCGACCGGCTGCACGAAAGCAAACCAGAAGGGAAGCAAGCAAGGCCGACTGCACGCAGACCTGGGAGGGCCGTGGAGACGTCAGCAGGGGTGAGAGCTCCAAGGCCAGCTGAGGAGCTCCATCTCGCTGTGAGGCAATGGGGAGCCGTGTAGGTGCTGGAGCAGAGCAGGGAGGGGTGTGGCTAGATACACCAAGTGTTGCAAGAATTCTCATTGGCTCTTCTGGGTCTCTTAGCATCCCCAGGGCTGTGGTGGGGCTTTGGGCCAGTAACTTCCCGTCTCTGGGCCTCGAGTTTTCTTGGCTGTACAAGGGAAGTATGCTAACTGAGCTGACTTCCAAGGGCAGTGTGAAGATTGAGATAATGCATTTACTGCACCCAAGACATTTTATTTTATTTTATTAAGGTATCATTGATATACACTCTTATGAAGGTTTCACGTGAGCAACATTGTGGTTACTACATTCACCCATATTATCGAGTCCCCCCGCCCACACCCCATTGCAGTCACTGTCCATCAGCGTAGTGTGAGATGCTATAGAGTCACTGCTTGCCAAGACTGTCGGCTCCCCCCTGCCTCTGACCCGCAGATTTGGAGGGAACGGGAATGCTGAAGATCTGAAAGGCCAGCCACGGGACTCAAGGCGTCTCAGCACAAGAGTAATGCCGAAAAGGCTCTCCTCTATTGAGCAAATGACCTTAAACATCTGAAGAATTCTGAGTCGGGGGTTCAACACAAGATCAGCACAGTCATTATCCGACCTTGAGTCTAGCCCTAGGGCGGGACGCTCCTCAAGGACACAGACACCACGTGAGGGCGCTCACGAGTTGTAGGAACTGTTTTGGCTCTAATCCCACACAAGCATTTTATGTTTATACTTTATTCCTCTGCTTACAAAAATAAGGCGTGCATCTCTCTCTCTCTCTCTCTCTCTCTCTCACACACACACACACACACACACACACACACACACACAGAGCAGCAGGTGACGTAGGAAGGGGCGGGCTGACGGCCTCGCGCAGCCTTGCCCAGCCTGACACCATCTCAGTCTGATCCCGTGGGGAGCCCTGGAGCGGGAAAAGCACCCCAGGACTTCTTTAGCCCGGAGGAAGGGGGCTGGACCAGTATATCCAAATCCGCCTGCCCAGGGGACTCTCGTTTCTCTCCATTCTACACAAGAGGCAGCTGAAGTCCAGAAAGGGGTTGGGGACTTTTCCAGGGTCCAGACTTGATCCAGGACATGGGGGCGGAGTCAAGTTATAAGGAAAAAAGTTAATAGACTTTTGAAATTTTTCTTTTGTTATTTTAATGCTAGTTCAAAAATAGGAGATTGGGAGTTTGGCAACCGGCAAGCGGGTGGTGGCGCCTCCTCTGCGGCCGGTAGAGGCCCGGTTGGCGGCGCTGCTCCCCGACCTGCTGGTCTTCAGGAAGCCCCGGGGATGGCAACCCGAGATCGTCGCTGCCCAGGGCGCCTTCCTGGGCGTCCACGTGACGGGGTTGACAGCATTCACGGACAGGTTCCGCCGGGCGTGCAAATCGGAACCTGACTGGACAAACGGGCTCACATCTTCAGTCCTTACCTTAGTGACGCCGTGCGGCATGTGCTCTGTTTTTGAGGGGATATCCTACATATCACGGGAAACGTGCTCCTGGCACTCCGGACAGTGAAACAGGATCAGCTGAGGACATCATTACCCTGCTGGCAAAATGCAGTCAGGAGATACAGGAGGGATTTGGGGTCCACCATACCAAAGAAGGCCAGGAGCTGCAGCTAAAGATAGGCAGGAACTACTAAGAGACCAAAAGACAAGCAAACAACAACAACAAAATAGGACTCTCCACAACTATAAAAAGGAAGGGTTATGATAATGGCAATATCTCCAAGTTATCGAGAAGAAGCAACATGCAGGATACTATGCTACCTTTTATAGAAGGAGGACTAATAAGTATTTTTCTTCCTTGTTTATATTTGTATGAAGAAACATGGGAAAGATGTATAAGAAACTTAACATTACCTATTAGAGGAAAATAGCATAGGTGGGTATGTAGGTGGCATCAAGGGAAACAGAGGTCCTTGTCCTCACCGTGGCCACAGGAGGGGCCTCTGGGGGCAGCAGAGGGGTGCCTGGGCAGGTTCTGGTAGGACTTCCTTCAGCCACACTAGGCATGCAGCCCCCACTTTGTCCAGGTGGAGGTCTCACTAGTGAGCAGGGAAAGACTTCCCCAGATGCAGCTGCCCGACAGCACCGCCAGGAGGTGGGGGTGCGGGAGGACACGAAGTGGCTGCTCACGGCCACAGATTTCTCTTTCGGGGGTGATGAAAATACTGTGGAACTAGAGAGTGGTGATGGCTGTACAACTTTGGAAATACATACTAAAACCACTGAATTCCACACTTCTAAAGGGTTCCATTTTTTGTCATGTCTATAAATGCCAAATCACTATGTTGTACACTTGAAACTAATATTATGTCCAAGAAAAGAGTGACTTTTCTGCTATGTGAATTATATCTCAATTTTAAAAAAGGACAAATACAGGTCCAGTCCCAAGATGGTGGCCACCATGAAGAAGGCGGCTGCAGAAGATGTTAATGTTACTTTTGAAGATCAACTAAAGATAAACAAATTTGCACAGAATACAAGTAGAATCACAGAGCTGAAGGAAGAAATAGATGTAAAAAAGAAACAGCTCCAAAATTTAGAAGATGCTTGTGTGGACATCATGCTTGCAGAAGACAACTGCTTAATGATACCTTATCAAATTGGTGATGTTTTCATTAGCCATTCTCAAGAAGAAACGCAAGAAATGTTAGAAGAATCCAAGAAAAACTTGCAAGAAGAAATTGATGCCTTAGAATCCAGAGTGGAGTCAATTCAGCGGGTGTTAGCAGATTTGAAAGTTCAGTTATATGCAAAATTTGGGAGCAACATAAACCTTGAAGCTGATGAAAGTTAAACATTTTATAATACTTTTTTAATTTGTTTAATAAACTTGAATATTGTTTAAAATGAAAAAAAGGAGAAATACAGAGAGATTTGAGGTGCATTTTCCCACTTTCTCCAATGCTAACATTCTGCACGACTATAGTACATTAACCAGGAAATTGACATACATACAATCCAGAAACATACTCAGATTTGTCTACTATTACATGCATTCATACAATTACTAAGGAATAATATTACTATTAATAATAAAATTAGTATTAAATTCAAAATAATCGATGTACCTGCTCCAGAACCACATCGAGTGAAATGGTACCCGCCAGTCCTGTGTCATGAGTGCTTTGAGACCCTTGTGGTGGGGCTAGAGCAGGCGCCACCTGCTTCAGCCACTGACATGCCGGAGGATGTCCCAGTAGTGTCCTCAGCCCCAGTGCCAGGCCCCAAGCTGGAGCCCCCCAGCCCCTGTGCCATGAGCACCTGGGACCTCCCAGCAGTGTCCTCAGCCCCAGTGCCAGGCCCCGAGCTGGAGCCCCCCAGCCCCTATGCCATGAGACCTGAGACCTCCTAGGAGTGGTCACAGCCCCAGTGCCAGGCCCTGAGCTGGAGCCCCCCAGCCCCTGTGCCATGAGCACCTGGGACCTCCCAGCAGTGTCCTCAGCCCCAGTGCCAGGCCCCGAGCTGGAGCCCCCCAGCCCCTGTGCCATGAGCACCTGGGACCTCCTAGGAGTGGTCAAAGCCCCAGTGCCAGGCCCTGAGCTGGAGCCCCCCAGCCCCTGTGCCATGAGCACCTGAGACCTCCTAGGAGTGGTCACAGCCCCAGTGCCAGGCCCCGAGCTGGAGCCCCCCAGCCCCTGTGCCATGAGCACCTGGGACCTCCCAGGAGTGGTCTCAGCCCCAGTGCCAGGCCCCAAGCTGGAGCCCCCCAGCCCCTGTGCCATGAGCACCTGGGACCTCCCAGGAGTAGTCTCAGCCCCAGTGCCAGGCCCCGAGCTGGAGCGCCATGACCCCTCGGGCCCGGGGCCTGTGACACCTGCCCCAATGGTACTGGGCCTAGCAGAGCCAGATATGGGACGAGAGGCCACCCACCCCTGGGCCCCGAGCACCCGGGATGACCCGAGAAAGGAGAAGCCCCGCCTTGTGGCCGAGCAGCTGACCCTGATCTGTGCTGTGAGTGGAGCGGGCTCTCTGGGGTGGGGTGGGCCTTCCCTGTGTCATGGGCTGCCCCACACCTGCCATCCCCTCCTGTGATCTGGGCCCATGTCCCCGCTTCCCCACGGACTCACCATGTGCCCTGAGAGACTCTCCTCACCCCCAAGCCTTCACTGACCCCACGGGGACACAAGGGCTGGCACTTAGGGATCCTTGCAGACCAATGAGGAAGAGGGGAGGGAAGGTGAGCAGAGCCTGGCTGGGCTGGGAGGGGCAGGGCAGGGGAGGGTGCTCAGGGAGGTGCTGCCGGGGCCGTAGGTCCTCGGGCCATTGGCCTGGCAGGCCTCCACAGCCTCCACACTACAGAAGATCCTGCCATGGACCTGACTGCGTGGGACGCAGACACCAAAGAGGCCCTGGGTACAGCTGTTTCATGGGAAACTGCACCTGAGTGGGGAGCGGGATCCACGGGGTGGCAGAATGGGGGGCATATGCCCCAGGTTGGGCAGGATGAGCTGCGTTGTGCGGCAGGGAGGAGGTGAGTGAGGATGCCTGTGAGCAAAGCCCCTCTGTTCCCCATGACTGTGGGATCCTGTGCACCTGGTCCTGTGTGCCTCAGTGGATTGGGTCTGAAGCCCGAGTGGCCACAGGCTCACAGCACATCCTCAGCTGCCTGGGCTCCAGCTCTGACTGGTGACTTGGCCTGGGGTAAGGGGCACCAGGGGCACAGCTGCATGACCCTCCCTTGTGATCCCCAGGGCCTGTACGCTGGCATTGATCATTTTGAATTTAATGCCAACGTACAAAACCAGCCACAGACGGGAGGCACAGAGCCCCTGGCCCCCACCATGCAAAGGGTCCCCAGGGGGTTTAATTTCTTGATCAAGTTCGTCACCACCACCTGCCTCAGGACCCCAAGCGTGACGGACCAGGAGAGGGCCCGAGTGGTGGAGTTCTGGATCCAGGTGGCCCAGGTATGTGATGGGAGGGCCCCCGGGGTCCATCCTGGCATCTTGGGAACTGCTCCGCTCCTTTGCCAGCTGTCAGGATGGGTGCCTGCGGTCTGCCCTGCACGGTCCCTGGGCCCCTCCTGCCAGGGGTGTGCGGACCTGGACTCGCAGGCCCCAGGGGTGGGACAACCATACCTGGCCCCTTCCTTGGGTTGAGCTACAGTCCCCACCCAGGAGGGCTGCTCAGCAGGCAGCAGGTGTGCTGGGCTCCCTGGGTGTCTGTCTCCTTACGGACAGGAGTTCATGGGGGACACAGGCAGAGAGGCAGGCCCCGTCTCAGCTCTGTCTTCCCTCCCAGGAGTGTCAGGCCCTCAGGAATTACATGGCCCTCCATGCCATCCTGTTGGCCCTGAAGAGTCATGCAATAGATCATCTTAAAAGCACCTGGGGACATGTTTAAAGGTGCGTAGTCCTGTCCCTGGGGCCAGGACACCTGAGTGGACAAGGTCACTCCTAGGTCTGGCAGTGTCCCCTCAGCCAGCTGGGACATTCTGGGAGGCAGAGCCTAGGGACGGGGATGGCGGGCTCTTGGAGCCCCTGTGGGTTAGGCCACGGGTACCCCCATAATAATCACTTTCTTCAATGTCGGGTGTGGGTTGAAGCCCACTGGAGATTTTGACCATGTGTTCTGCAGCAGGAGGTCTGCCACAAGGACAGCAATGGGGCCCAAAGCAGATTCATCCCCGGGAGAACTGGGAATGGAGGTCCTGGGTGGAAACGTGCAGCCCCCTCCCAAGGCCATGGATTCCCGTGGGCTCAGGGGCCATGGTGGAAAGCCTCATGCAGGCTAGTGGGTCTTCTAGGATCTCCAGGAAAAGGGGTCTCCCCCCCAAAGACTCCACCTGCTGGCCACATGTCTCCCTCCTCCTCTCTCCTCCCCTTAGCATCAGCCTCAGGATATTTAAAAATGTGAAAGAGGATGACAAGTGGACTAACAGCAAGTTCCTCTTCAAGATAAGTGCAGGCTGGAGGTCTGGAAGGAGGGGGTTCTTGGGGCAAGTCCTCTACCGTGCTGTGGCCCAGCTTGGGGCAGACTCGAGGTGTGCGAGGTGAGAGGGGGGAGCTGATGGGGGAAGGAGAGTCCCACAGGCCCCTGAGGGCCCTGTTTGTCTCCCTCCCTGGGTCCACTTGAGTGGGGCCCTGGCACCCAGTGAGGACCCAGAGGACAGGCCCCCGGTCAGGGCTGGCGCAGGCGTGGGGTCGGCAGCAGGGGCGGGGCCTGTGGCTGAGCAAGGCCGGCCTCTCCCCTGCGGCCCCTGAGCCCGTCACGGCCCCTCTGGGGACTCGGGCTCCTGATCTGGTCATGGAGGGCTGTCACCCTGGGGTGCGGGCCTCCCAGGGGAGCAGGGTCCAGGGAGCACAAGATGGGCTTCAGCTTTGTGCCCGCCCCACCTGGTCGCGTGAGGGGAGCCGTGCTGATAGCCAGGTGACAGTGAGTGCTCACGACACCTGGGAGGCAGAGGGATCTCCCCTGACACTCTCAGGGTGACCAGCCGCGGACCCCAGATACCCATAAGTCCGTGTGTTCTGGAGCTGGGGTCGCTCTAGGCTGAGAGCCTGCTGGATGTCGGACCAGCATACGTGCCCGGGGACTCGGGCAAGGCATCCATCAACCAAGGTCTGGTTGTGGGAGTCCACGTGGGAGGGGAGCATGCGCACCTGAGTGTCCTGGGCCTTGCCGGAGATGGCCTCCACGCTGGTGCATAGGCAGCACGACCACATGGCACCCCATCGCAGGAAGAGGGCAGTGACAGTGGTGTGGCTAGGGTCGGGCAGTGGGGGCGACCCTGCACCTCCTCCTGGTGCCACCAGCCCTGAGCGGCCAGCACTGTGGTGACCAAGAGGAGGGCGAGAGCAGCTGGGTACAGGGAGAAGTTGGAGGACAGGTGCAGGGACCACAGGTCCTGGGATTGGCCAAAAGCCAGCCTTGGGAGGGCCTCGGAGGGGAGGCAGAGTGAAGGGACATGAGGGAGGCAGCACAGAGTGGTTCAAGGGAGCTGGGGGCTCTAGGTGTGGTGTTCAAGAGAGGCTCTCTGGGTCCCCCTGCGGCAGGCCGGGACTCATCACCTCCCTACCCCGGTGGCAAAGGGCATGGTCCGATCCGTCGAATTGTTTCTAGATTACGTGCCTGGAGAGAAACACCTGGAACATGAGGACGTGAGTGATCCCAGAGGGGCATGGGGGGCAGGATGGTGAGCTTTAGAGATGAGAGAGACCCCAGTGAGCCTGGACCTCTCAGGGCCACCCTCCTCCCCTGAGAGTCTCCCCTCCACCCCAGGAGCTGGGCTTCCTGGAGAGGACTGCCAGAAGGAGCCCCCTATTCCAGGTCCTTGCCCCAGGGCAGGCGGCACTACAGGCTCCAGGGGGCAGCCTCTGAGCAGGACTGGCCTCCCCCTCAGGCCCTCCCCAGGGGGAGGGATGCTGCTACTTCAGGGCAGGAAGCACATCAGGGGGCTGGCAGTGCCCTCCCGCCTGAGGTCTCAGCTCCCCAATCCAGTCTCCGCTTCTCTGTAGCCCTGATCCTGAGCCAGATCTGGGTGCTGTTTCTGGGCAGGCCTGCCCTTGGAGGGCCCTGGCGGTCCTCCAACTTGAGAAAAGGTGGGGATGTTCCAGACTTGTTCTGGGCTCAGGGGCTGTTTCTGATGCACTTTGGTTGCCTTCCTGCCGTCAGGACCCCCTGGCCACGACCCTGTCTGGCCCATCCCCTGGGACAAGTCTTGAGAGAGTTCACCTGGAGGAGGAGCTGAGGACCCAACAGTGGGAATGGGCAGGGCTGGACGGTATTGGAGGGAAGGAGCGTTCCCATACGAGCAAAGATCCGGGACCATCCAGTGCCCCACTCCTCACTCCACTCCTTGTCTGCATCCTGTCCTTCCTCTGTCCCAGATGGCTACCCTCCACAACGAGATCAAGATACACAAGCACATGGCCACGGTGTGTAAACTGGAGCCGGTGGAGCGCTTCATGTCCTTTCTCTGGGGTGTGGAGCTCCTGCAAGTGGAGGAGAGGTGAGTCCGGTAGGAGTCAGGTGTGGTCTCCAGCTGCCGGCAGGCTCTGGGGGAAGGGGCCCCTGACATGGGGCTCCAGGGGCTCACAGGTGGCCCTCTGTCCTTCAGCTACAACCTGTCCTGCCAGCTGGAGCCCCCAGGCCAATAGGCCGGCAGAAAGGGACTGTTACAGTTCTTCACGTCCCACTGGATTTAAACTTACTGGTGGTCAGGATTAAAGATGGCAGCATCAGAGGTGAGACAGAGGCTTCCTCCTAAAAGCACATATAATACAAAAATATAACTGATACAACTACTCCTGAAAGAGCAACAGGAAAGAGGACTGCACCAAAGTGCATACACCTGGAGACAAGGGCCGACCTCACAGAACAGGGTACCGTACTAAAGCTGTGGCCCAGCCAGACCCGCGCCCTTCCCCCAGCCCAGCTCACCAGCGGGAGGAAGAGAAATGGAGCAGAAAGGGAGTGAAGACCTGGGACTCCTGAATACCTAACTCCAGAGATCTGCTCTGGGAGCACAAACCTTCATTTCATGGTGCTTGCATGATATTCTCGCAATTAGGGGGGTGGAAAGCTAAGATAGGCAGAATTCCTAGAGAAACTGAGATTCCAGCTGCTTGTGGACAGCAGGGATCCATATCTGGCTGCTCCTGGACAAAAGAAAGGCAGGCAGTCTGAGAGACTTCCTAACAAGGAAGCCCTTAGCAAGAGGACTGCTAAAGGGGCAAGGATTGCACAGAGCTTACTGCTCAGGAGAAAGGACAGGTAGACAAACTTGTCCAGGTACACTCTGCCCAGCAGGTTGGGAGCTGTCACGATCTTCAGGTGCTCCAGCTCCCTGGCTGCCTACACAGCTCCAAGAACCCCCTCTGTGACAGGCAGCGTACTGCGCCTTTCTCCTGGCCAGCCCCACCTGGGCCACAAACCGGCAATCCCTACGCTGGCGTTAGGCCAGTTGTCTACAGCAACTACAAACGCAAAGCATAGAGGCTTGTACCTGTGTGCTCGGCCCATTGGTTTAGATAGAATCTGTCTTTGAGGAGGTAATTGCTGAAAACTTCCCAAATATGGGGAAGGGGATAGTCTCTCAGGCCGTGGAGGTGCACAGATCTCCCAACACAAGAGACCCAAGGAAAAAAAAAACCAAGACATATAGTAATTAAGATGGCAAAGATCAAGGATAAGGACAGACTATTAAAAGCTGCCAGAGAGAGAAATAAGATCACATACAAAAGGAAAGTCCATCAGGCTATCATCAGACTTCTCAGCAGAAACCTTACAGGCCAGAAGGGAGTGGCATGATGTATTTAATGCAATGAAGCAGAAGGGCCTTGATCCAAGGTTACTTTATCCAGCAAGATTATCATTTCAATTTGAAGGAGGGATTAAACAATTTCCAGATAAGCAAAAGCTGAGAGAATGTAGGTCCCACAAACCATCTCTATCTACAGTGCATTTTGGAGGGACTGTTATAGATGGAAGTGTTCCTACGGTTTAATAGCTGTCACCAGAGGTAATAAAACCACAGTAAAGAAAGTAGAACAGCTAATTAGTAAGAAATGCAAAATTAAATGAACTATCCCCAAAGTCAATCAAGGGATCGACCAACAATACAGAATATGATACCTAATATATAAAGAATGGAGGAGTAAGAAAAGGAGGAGAAAAGAAAACAAAAGAGAACCTTTAGATTATGCTTGTAATAGTATATTAAGTGAGTTAAGTTAAACTCTTAGATCGTAAGGAAGTTCACCTTGAACCTTTCGTAACCACAAACTGAAGCCTGCAATGGCAATAAGTACATACCCATCGATAATCCCCTAAATGTAAACGGACTGAATCCACCAATCAAAAGACATAGAGTCATGGATAAAAAAACAAGACCCATTTATATGCTGCCTACAAGAGACTCACTTTTAAACCCAAAGACATACACAGACTAAAAGTGAAGGGATGGAAAAAGACATTTCATGCAAGTAATAGGGAGAAAATATCAGGAGTTGCAGTACTTGTATCAGACAACATAGGCTTCAAAACAAAGAAATTCACAAGAGACAAAGAAGGACATTACCTCATGATAAAAGGGTCCATCCAACAAGAAGATATAATCATTATAATATCTATGCACCCAACACAGGAGCTCCTACATATGTGAAACAAATACTAACAGAATGAAAGGGGGAAATAGAATGCAATGCATTCATTCAAGGAGACTTCAACACACCACTCACTCTGAAGGACAGATCAACCAGACAGAAAATAAGTAAGGAGACAGAGGCACTGAACAACACATTAGAACAGATGGACCTAACAGACATCTACAGAACTCTACACCCAAAGGCAGCAGGATATACATTCTTCTCAAGTGCACATGGAACATTTTAAAAAATAGATCATATACTAGCCTCAAAAAGAGCCATGGTAAATTCAGAAAGATTGAAATCCTACCAAACAGCTTCTCAGAACACAAAGGAATGAAACTAGAAATGAATAACGCAAAGAAAATGAAAAATCCCACAAACACATGGAGGCTTCACAGCATGCTCCTAAATAACCAATGGATCAATGACCAAATAAAAACAGATATCAAGTGATATATGGAGACAAATGACAACAATAATTCTACAACACAAAATCTGTGGGACGCAGCAAAGGTGGTGTTAAGAGAAAAGCACACTGCAATACAGGCCTACCTCCAGAAAGAAGAACAATCCCATATGAACAGTCTCAACTCACAATTAACGAATCTAGAAAAAGAAGAACAAATGAGGCCCAAAGTCAGTAGAAGGAGGGACATAATAAAGATTAGAGCAGAAATAAATAAAATCGAAAAAAACAAAACAATAAAAGAATCAATGAAAGCAGGAGCTGGTTCTTCGAGAAAATAAACAAAATAGATAAACCCCTAGCCAGACTTACCAGATGGCTTCACTGCTGAATTTTATCAAACATTTAATGAAGATCTAATACACATCCTCCTTAACGTTTTCCAAAAAGTAGAAGAGGAAGGAATACTTCCAAACACATTCTATGAGGCCAGCATCACTCTAATACCAAAACCAATCAAGACACCACAAAAAAAGAAAACTACAGACCAATATGCCTGATGAACATAGATGCAAAAATACTCAACAAAATATTAGCAAACAGAATTCAAAAATACATCAAAAAGATCATCCGTCATGATCAAGGAGAATTTATTCCAGGGATGCAAGGATGGTAAAATATTAGAAAATCCATCAACATCATCAACCACATCAACAAAAAGAAGGACAAAAACCACATGATCATCTCCATAGTGTCGAAAACGCATTCGACAAAATTCAACATCCACTCACGATAAAAACTCTCAACAAAATGGGTACAGAGGACAAGTACCTCAACATAATAAAGGCCATATATGACAAACCCACGGCCAACATCACAGTTGAACTGCGAGAGGCTGAAAGCCTTTCCTTTAAGATCGGGAACAAGACAAGGATGCCCACTCTCCCCACTTTTATTCAACATAGTTCTGGAGGTCCTAGCCACGGCAATCAGACCACACAAAGAAATAAAAGGCATCCAGATTGGTAAAGACGAAGTTCAACTGTCACTGTCTGCAGATGACATGATATTGTACATAAAAAAAACCCTAAAGAATCCACTCCAAAACTACTAGATCTAATACCGGAATTCAGCAATGTTGCGGGATACAAAATTAACACACAGAAATCTGTTGCACTCCTATACACTAATGATGAACTAACAGAAAGAGAAATGAGGAAAACAATTCCATCAAAAAGAATAAAATACCTAGGAATAAAACTAACCACGGAAGTGAAAGACCTATACACAGAAAACTACAAGACACTCATGAGGGAAATTAAAGATACCAATAAATGGAAACACCTCCCGTGCTCATGGATAGGAAAAGGAACAATTAATATTGTCAAAATGGCCATCCTACCTAAAGCAATCTACAGATTCAATGCAATTCCTATCAAAAAACCAACAGCATCCCTGTGGAGGAAGCAGGATAGGGAGTTGAAAGTGTGGGCTTTGGGACCAGAATTACTAAAAAAAAAAAAAACCCACCAACAGGATTCTTCAACCAACTAGAGAAAGTAATTCTAAAATTCATATGGAACCACAAAAGACCCCGAATAGCCAAAGCAATCCTGAGAAGGAAGAATAAAGCTAGGGGGATTACACTCAACGACTTCAAGCTCTACTACAAAGCCACAGTAATCAAGACAGTTTTGGTACTGGCACAAGAACACACCCATAGACCAATGGAACTGACTAGGGGGCCCAGATATAAACTCAAGTGTAAATGGTCAATTAATATACGATAAAGGAGCCATGGATATACAATGGGGAAATGACAGCGCCTTCAACAACCGGTGTTGGCAAAACTGGACAGCTACATGCAAGAGAATAAAACTGCATTATTGTCTATTCCCATACACAAAAGTAAACTCGAAATGGATCAAAGACCTGAATGTAAGTCATGAAACCATAAAACTCTTAGAAGACAACATAGGCAAAAATCTCCTGAATATTAAGCATGAGCGACTTCTTCCTGAACGCATCTCCTCGAGCAAGGGAAACAAAAGCAAAAATGAACTCATGGGACTACATCAAACTAAAAAGTTTCTGTACAGCAAAGGACACCATCAACAGAACAAAAAGGCATCCTACAGTATGGGAGAATATATTTGTAAATGACATATCTGACAAGGGGTTAACATCCAAATTATATAAAGAACTTATATGCCTCAACACCCAAAAAGCAAATAACCCAACTAAAAAATGGGCAGATGATATGAAGAGAGAGTTCTCCAAAGAAGAAATTCAGATGGCCAACAGACACATGAAAAGATGCTCCACATCGCTAATCATCAGGGAAATGCAAATTAAAACCACAGTGAGATATCACCTCACACCAGTAAGGATGGCCAGCATCCAAAAGACTAAGAACAACAAATGTTGGCGAGGTTGTGGAGAAAGGGGAACCTTCCTACACTGCTGGTGGGAATGTTAATTAGGTCAACCATTGTGGAAAGCAGTATGGAGGTTCCTCAAAAAACTCAAAATAGAAATACCTTTTGACCCAGGAATTCCACTCCTAGGAATTTACCCTAAGAATGCAGCAGCCCAGTTTGAAAATGACATATGCACCCCTATGTTTATCGCAGCACTATTTACAATAGCCAAGAAATGGAAGCAACCCTAGTGTCCAACAGTAGATGAATGGATAAAGAAGATGTGGTACATATACACAATGGAATATTATTCAGCCATAAGAAGAAAACAAATCCTGCCATTTGCAACAACATGGATGGAGCTGGAGGATATTATGCTCAGTGAAATAAGCCAGGCGGAGAAAGACAAGTGACAAATGATTTCTTTCATTTGTGGAGTATAACAACGAAGCAAAACTGAAGGAACAAAATAGCAGCACACTCAGAGACTCCAAGAAGGGACTAGTAGTTACCAAAAGGGAGGGGTGTGGGAGGGCGGGTGGGGAGGGTGGGAGACGGGGGTTGAGGGGTATTATGTTTAGTACACATGATGTGGGGGATCACAGGGAAAACAGTGTAGCACAGAGAAGGCAAACAGTGAATCTGTGGCATCTTACTACACTGGTGGACAGTGACTGCACTGGAGTATGGGGGGGACTCGATAATATGGGTGAATGTTAGTAACCACACTGTCTTTTCATGTGAAACCTTCATAGGGGTGGATGTCAATAATACATCAATAATAATAAAAAAGAGTCTTACTTAACTTCCTGGGTGTTAAAACGCAATCTTATCTTTAAGATGGGACCCTTCCTGCCTGTTACTATGTTGTCTGTCCTGGGCTTACTTGCCGTATCAATTGCCCAGGTAATATATTACTTGATTAGGGGCTGGAGGAGGAAAAGCAGCATCGGGGCAAAGTTAAAGATAAGCTGGGCCTTCTAGCAGGCTGAAGTGAATGTCACAACAGCCTCATTTCATTGACACAACAAGACATGGGCTATGCTGAGGTATTATCTGGGGGATGTTCAAACTTTCCAGGCCAAGTTACTCCTGACTTTTTAGTTTTAACTAATCTTCACTGAAGAATGCTTATACTCCTGGTTTGATGTTTTACTTTAGAGAATTAATGTGACTCTCACTGTGCTTGACTGTTTAATACGGAGTTTTGGTAGGGGTCCTTTCCCCGAGGCCCCCACCCTGCTCTGACTACCCCCACGGTCCCTGTCTCAGGATCTCTGTGGCTAGTTATAAATTCTTCAGCTGCAGATTGCAAACCGCAATGACAGAAAGATGTGCATCTTTAAATACAGGAAAACGCACTGTCAGTTCCCAGACCAAAGTAAAGAAACTTCATTCCCAAATAAAAACCACGAGAGGTACCGCATGAAAACGTTTTTAATGCTAAGGGCGCTGCTTCCGGGCGGCCTCTCCCCCGCCGCCCCGCCGCGGGTCACACTTGAACTGCAGGCCGCCCGGCCCTCGCCGAAAAAATCCACACCCGGCAAAACGCCCACCGGCCTCCCCGTCTGCGCGGCCCGGCCCGTGTCCTCCGCCTGTGGCCCCGGCCCGGGCGGCGGTAGGTCGGCGGCGCGGCCCCAGGCCGGGCGGACGCGCGCCGCGGGGCGGAGAGCAGCCGCCCTCACCACCCGGTCCCGGACGGAGAAGCAGCGGCTCCAGCGAGTCCCTCTCCCCCGGCCCCGGCGAACTTCGCCGGCCGCTCGGACGTCCGCCCTGGGCGCACTTGCTCCGCTCCCTCCCTTCCCGGGCAGCCCCTCCGGCGGAGCGCGCCGACTCCCGACTCCCGGCCGGGCCCAGCAAGCCCACCACCACGCGCGCCGGCCGCCTCCCGGCCCCACGGGCCACGCGCTGCCCGCCGAGCCACCTGCACGGCCGCCCCTCATCCGGCTGCACCGCGCCCACAGGTGGAGGCAGGGGTCCCCACGCCCCGTCCGGGTCCGGCCGCGCCCCGAGGCCACGTACCTTCCAGGCCGCAGAGCTGCTGCTGTCGCGGTCATCCCTGAAGTAGGGCCCGCTCCTGACCCTCCACCGCAGATTTGCGGCAGCGTGAGCCGCTTCTCGGCCGACCTCCCGAGCTCCGTGGCCTTGGCGATGCGGACGGCGGGGGACAGGTTGCCCCACGCGCTGCGGCGGGACGAGCTGCTCTTGCGCGGCTGCCCCTCAGCGGCCGCCGAGGCCGAAGGCAGGCCCGCGGGGGCGTCGGGGTCCTGGTCGCGCCGACCGACGGCGTCAGGCTGGAGGCGGCAGAGCTGGACAGGCTCAGGTCCGGCCGGGGCAGCGGCTCCAAGTCCGGGTCGATCGCCGCCCTCCGTCCGCCGCGGGAGAGCCGAGAAGGAGCGGGCGCGGCGTCGGGAGCCCAGCGGGAGCGAGGAGGCGATCCGAGGCTGGGGGGCGAGGTCGGTGCCGCCAGCGCAAGCGCGCCGGGAGGAAGGCGCAGTGGAGCACTGCGCGGATCCATCAACATCTCGTCTCCGCCAAGCCCGCTGCGCGGAAGGTACGACGGACCGAAGAACGAAGGGAGCCGCAGCAACTGCCTCTCCCGACGGCAATCGCGACGATACTGACTTGAAAACGGCGCCGGCAGCTACTGCGCAGCCGCCTGACTCACGTGTTCTGCGCGCGCGCCCAGCGGCTACCTGCTCTGCAGTGACCTCGCTCATTGGCCACGACGGCCGTCAGTCGGAGGCGGGCTTGCGCGTTTATTGGCCGCGAGGGCCATCAGTCCAAATCCCAGTATGGAAGCCACCACCCACCCCTCTGGTTCTAGCAGTCTCGTGGGAAAAGTTCTCTCAGGTTCCTGCAATAAAGTTGTGAACATTACTACTGAGAGAGTATTAAGGCCAGTAAAGGTCACTAAAAGCGACTCAAGATATTAACTAGTTAAACTAGAAACCCAGAAACTACTCAGAGTTAATGAGTTAATCAGTTGAAGCGAAATTTCCATCTTAAAGCATTTAAAACCCTAGAAGTTAAGAAGTAACTTAATGTCTTGCCCTGGGCGAGTTCACTATGGGTTCAATGTGACCAAAGAATGACGGTAAAACGGTCTTGGGGTGAAAGGGTTCCCAGCTTTATTCCCACGGTGGCAGGTCAATCACTAACATCCCGTCCCCTCAGAGCGAGTCTGCACCCCTACTTCGTATTAAACAGTTAAGCACCGCTACGAGCTCTCTTGTCCCCTCCTGGTGTTGAACCAGGGACCTCTGTCCTCTCACTGTATCTCTCAAAAAAAGTTTCCCTGGCTCTCCTACCTTGACTGTTTGCTAAGTTCATTTTTCATTCTTCGACTCCGCAAACAAGAACCCCGGCGTCAACAGCATCTTGGAAACACTTTCACAGCAACATCTGGGCTCGGCTTGAAACCAACCGCTGGAGGGCCGCCTCTACCAAGAAGTCTTCTGTGATGTGCCCCCTTAACAAAGGAAAGAAACAGGAATGTCGACCGGCTGCACGAAAGCAAACCAGAAGGGAAGCAAGCAAGGCCGACTGCACGCAGACCTGGGAGGGCCGTGGAGACGTCAGCAGGGGTGAGAGCTCCAAGGCCAGCTGAGGAGCTCCATCTCGCTGTGAGGCAATGGGGAGCCGTGTAGGTGCTGGAGCAGAGCAGGGAGGGGTGTGGCTAGATACACCAAGTGTTGCAAGAATTCTCATTGGCTCTTCTGGGTCTCTTAGCATCCCCAGGGCTGTGGTGGGGCTTTGGGCCAGTAACTTCCCGTCTCTGGGCCTCGAGTTTTCTTGGCTGTACAAGGGAAGTATGCTAACTGAGCTGACTTCCAAGGGCAGTGTGAAGATTGAGATAATGCATTTACTGCACCCAAGACATTTTATTTTATTTTATTAAGGTATCATTGATATACACTCTTATGAAGGTTTCACGTGAGCAACATTGTGGTTACTACATTCACCCATATTATCGAGTCCCCCCGCCCACACCCCATTGCAGTCACTGTCCATCAGCGTAGTGTGAGATGCTATAGAGTCACTGCTTGCCAAGACTGTCGGCTCCCCCCTGCCTCTGACCCGCAGATTTGGAGGGAACGGGAATGCTGAAGATCTGAAAGGCCAGCCACGGGACTCAAGGCGTCTCAGCACAAGAGTAATGCCGAAAAGGCTCTCCTCTATTGAGCAAATGACCTTAAACATCTGAAGAATTCTGAGTCGGGGGTTCAACACAAGATCAGCACAGTCATTATCCGACCTTGAGTCTAGCCCTAGGGCGGGACGCTCCTCAAGGACACAGACACCACGTGAGGGCGCTCACGAGTTGTAGGAACTGTTTTGGCTCTAATCCCACACAAGCATTTTATGTTTATACTTTATTCCTCTGCTTACAAAAATAAGGCGTGCATCTCTCTCTCTCTCTCTCTCTCTCACACACACACACACACACACACACAGAGCAGCAGGTGACGTAGGAAGGGGCGGGCTGACGGCCTCGCGCAGCCTTGCCCAGCCTGACACCATCTCAGTCTGATCCCGTGGGGAGCCCTGGAGCGGGAAAAGCACCCCAGGACTTCTTTAGCCCGGAGGAAGGGGGCTGGACCAGTATATCCAAATCCGCCTGCCCAGGGGACTCTCGTTTCTCTCCATTCTACACAAGAGGCAGCTGAAGTCCAGAAAGGGGTTGGGGACTTTTCCAGGGTCCAGACTTGATCCAGGACATGGGGGCGGAGTCAAGTTATAAGGAAAAAAGTTAATAGACTTTTGAAATTTTTTCTTTTGTTATTTTAATGCTAGTTCAAAAATAGGAGATTGGGAGTTTGGCAACCGGCAAGCGGGTGGTGGCGCCTCCTCTGCGGCCGGTAGAGGCCCGGTTGGCGGCGCTGCTCCCCGACCTGCTGGTCTTCAGGAAGCCCCGGGGATGGCAACCCGAGATCGTCGCTGCCCAGGGCGCCTTCCTGGGCGTCCACGTGACGGGGTTGACAGCATTCACGGACAGGTTCCGCCGGGCGTGCAAATCGGAACCTGACTGGACAAACGGGCTCACATCTTCAGTCCTTACCTTAGTGACGCCGTGCGGCATGTGCTCTGTTTTTGAGGGGATATCCTACATATCACGGGAAACGTGCTCCTGGCACTCCGGACAGTGAAACAGGATCAGCTGAGGACATCATTACCCTGCTGGCAAAATGCAGTCAGGAGATACAGGAGGGATTTGGGGTCCACCATACCAAAGAAGGCCAGGAGCTGCAGCTAAAGATAGGCAGGAACTACTAAGAGACCAAAAGACAAGCAAACAGCAACAACAAAATAGGACTCTCCACAACTATAAAAAGGAAGGGTTATGATAATGGCAATATCTCCAAGTTATCGAGAAGAAGCAACATGCAGGATACTATGCTACCTTTTATAGAAGGAGGACTAATAAGTATTTTTCTTCCTTGTTTATATTTGTATGAAGAAACATGGGAAAGATGTATAAGAAACTTAACATTACCTATTAGAGGAAAATAGCATAGGTGGGTATGTAGGTGGCATCAAGGGAAACAGAGGTCCTTGTCCTCACCGTGGCCACAGGAGGGGCCTCTGGGGGCAGCAGAGGGGTGCCTGGGCAGGTTCTGGTAGGACTTCCTTCAGCCACACTAGGCATGCAGCCCCCACTTTGTCCAGGTGGAGGTCTCACTAGTGAGCAGGGAAAGACTTCCCCAGATGCAGCTGCCCGACAGCACCGCCAGGAGGTGGGGGTGCGGGAGGACACGAAGTGGCTGCTCACGGCCACAGATTTCTCTTTCGGGGGTGATGAAAATACTGTGGAACTAGAGAGTGGTGATGGCTGTACAACTTTGGAAATACATACTAAAAC
>JAVSCE010004399.1:0-210998 GCA_032199065.1 Smutsia gigantea
TTCCTTGTTTTGAATTGTAAATTTTATTTTTATTTTTTAAAAATTTTACTGATGAAGGGGGTAGTTTAATCACCATAATATTGCACATGTAATTGTAGATTAATGATACCAAAATAAACTACTAAAAATTTTTTTACTGGTATGTTTATATAAATAAAGTTCAATAAAAGAAAGTGTTCACTGTCTGCTTTTCTTTTCAGGGTGTTCTTATTATCTTTGTTTTAAAAATAACCTGCTCCAGATCTTAAATTCACTAGCTACACTTCTGCACCTCACTGATTTGTTTTTCCACCAGTGTGCACTGGCCACTTGATCTCTTGTCCTCATATGACAGCAGCAACCCTTTGTCAGCATTCCTCTTCTATCAACTTCTAAATGCTGGGTTTTTTATGGCTTGTTCAGGAGCTCTGTTCTCCCTCTTTTTATCCTCTTTCCCAGTGTAATTTAATTCATGCCTATGGTTTTAAATATAATCATAATGCTGCTGACTCTTTGCACTGATATCTCTAATCCAGAATTCTCTTCTGAGTTTAAGACCCATATACCTAATAAACATCTCAATTTTAATGTCTTACAAAATCCAACTTTGCTTAATATGTTCAACATCAAACTCTTCATTTCCAAATCCTGCCTCATTACCCCATTGCTATTTTTACCATCTCCACTACCTATACAGCTGTTCAAACCATTCTTGCTTTTCCCCTGTCTTTTACCAGCATATCCAATCTATCAGTAAATCCAGTCAATTTCAACTCCAAAATATGTCTGAAGTACATCTGCTTTTCTTCCAAGCCCACTGCCATTAACTAGTCCAGACCAACTTCAGTGCAACTGCTTCCTAACTGGTCACCTTACTTGCACTTATGGCTCCTCCAAACCATTCTCCCAAAGACAACCATAGTGATCTTAACATACTTAAAAATTCGAGAAACTCCCACATTGGGTCCTTGGCCTATGGGTCACAGTTAATCACAGTAGGGAAGGCCAAATGGGTATCTCTGAAACTGCACCCAAGTACATAAACAAAACAAAACAAAACAAAAAACAGTATCACAGACAGAGGATGGTGGGGATTGGTGTCACCCTTGAGGATCTGTAGGATGCAGAAGTTGAAGTACCTATCAAATCTCCATTTAGTTCAGGGGTCTGGTCCCTGCAAAAACTAGATGGATCTGACCAAATGATTGTCAATAACTACAAGCTCAATCAAGTAGCGATCCTGATTGTAGTGGCCATGCAAGTGTGACATTTTCCCAGAGCAGATTACTGTGCCCTTAGGTATATGGAATGTGGCCACCGATTTGGCCAAATATATTATTTTCTACCTTAATCAGGAATAAGGATCAGGAAGTTCTCATTTACATGTAACAGATAATAATATGTACTAACATAGCCCTCAGTCTCACAGGGCCATGTTAATTCTCCTGATCTCTGTCAAAATATAATCTGAGGGCCATCTGGATATCCCACAGAACATCCCACTGACCACCTACATCAGGGGTGGCAAACTATGGCCTGTGGGTTTTTGTATGGAACACAACCAAAAAATGATTTTCAAATGGTTTAAAAAAAGAAAAATCAGGATAAATAGGCAGAGCATAGAGCATTTTTAGGGGAATGAAACTATTCTGTGATATAATGGTGGATATATGCCATTATACATTTGTCAAAATCCAGAGAACACCAAGAGTGGATAATAATGTAAACTATGGACTTTGGGTGATAATGATATGTCAGCACAAGTTTACCAGTTATAACAAACATGCCACTCTGGTGGGGTTGTTATACATGTTGCGGGGCAGGAGGCATAAGAGCATCTCCATACTTTCCACTCAATTTTGCTGTAAACCGAAAACTATCACAAAAAATGAAGTTCATTAATTTAGAAAAAATCAAAATATGAATATTTTATGACACATGAACATTAAATGAAATTCAACTTTCAGTGTCCACAGGTAAACTTTCGTTGGAACAGTCATGCTACTTTGGCCCCCTCGTGTCCAATGGCCAGCAGACAAGAAGTTGCCATCTTGGAAGGACCCTGCCCAGCAGGACAAGGTGTTAGCGCTGTTACACAGTGAGGGCCTTCGGGAATTCGGGTGATCACACAGGTGTCCCTTGGTACCCCTTTATGAGAGCCCAGTGTGCTTGTGAATGGACAGGTACTGCAGCCGTGGCCCTGCTTAAATGAGAGCTTGTGTCACACAAGCAGGAAAGTCCCTAAACCAGAACTGGTGGCTTAAGTTCCCTTGTGGAAGAAGGGCAGGCTGGAAGGGAAGGAGGAAAGAAAGACCCGGGAGGGTTGGTCATGGATCGCCTGAATCTTCAGTGTATTGCCCACCGCGCCCGGCGCAGTGGGCCCACAATCCACTTCCATCTGTGACTTTGTTTGTTGGCTGTTTTAGTATCCCTTGCACCTTTAGTTTGCTTGCACCTTCTGGAAGAAACACTGTCTCAAAAAACAAGGCCTGCCCCAACTCGCCGCAGGTGCCACGCCCCCGGGAAGCCGCCCCTGCATCCCCGCCCTGCTCCATGGACACCCCGGCGCTCCGCGGGGACCCACCCAGGCCCGCTCACCGCCGCCGGGCTTCCAGGCGCGCCGCGATGCGGAGGCGCCGCGCCTGGATCCGCTCCTGAGGGTTATCAGAATGTAACGAGGGCCCGAGAGTCGGGGTGGGTAAGCGCTCCTCCTCCTTCTCCTCCAGGACTCCGCGGGATCCCAGCGGATTCATGGTGGGTGCCCTGGGCAGCTCCGTCTGACCACCGCCGGACCACCGCCCGGTTGCCCACAACAAGCCGTTGCCAGGGAAGAGTCGTCACCTGATCCGTAGGTGGAAGGAGTGTGCGCGCAGCTCCCCCGGCCCCGCCCACCGGCGCTCGGAAAGGTGTTCCGCAGGTGGAACGTTGTTCCTCCCCCAGGTAGGGCGTGAGTACTATCTTGATCCCGCACGAGTCATA
Organism: Smutsia gigantea; assembly: GCA_032199065.1. Lineage (NCBI taxonomy): Eukaryota > Metazoa > Chordata > Mammalia > Pholidota > Manidae > Smutsia > Smutsia gigantea. The sequence goes on from JAVSCE010004399.1 coordinate 2,959, forward strand.
TTAGCGGGACCACTCGAGAGCTGGGCCAAACTGTGGTTCATCACTTCCTGACCCTGATGATTAATTCATCTATTTATTCATCAAACAAGTATTCCTCAAAATATTAATTAAACATAATTGAGTAACTTCTCTCCCTCTGCCGAGTGCTGTGCTACTCCTAAGCATACAGGCGTTCTCTCCTCGTGGAGGGTGTAGGAATAGGCCCAACCCTGAGCCTATTACCTCTTTGGAAAAAAATATACAAACGTATATTGCATCAATCTATTCGTCATCCTTTCATTTTGGAGCCCCCACTTTGTGCCTTGGGCCCCTATCTCCTGTAGACGGTGAAACCACCCTGCTACCAGTACATTTGTATCCAGCAAGGGATTGTTGCTTTCTGCAGCCTTTTCAGTAGGGCCAAACCTGGGACAATCCCACTATCACCACCTGCAATCACATACTTACAGAAAGAGGAAAGGAGCAGTAGAGGAAAAACACTATAGGGGAGTGGGTAGAGGAGTGGTAGTTACAGGCACAGAAGCACAGTTAAACTCAAAGAAGCCCTGGTCCTTGAAAAGGCACTGTTTCCCAGGTGTATCTCGTGGCCAGCAATAGTTTCTTACTGATGGTTCAACCCCTTTCAAAAACACAATGGATAATATTTGACAGAGTCTTGTCCCATTGGCCTGTGGGAAACTCTGGAAAGGGCACTGGAGCAGTAAGAAAATGCAGGTACTGGTCCTAGACCTGCTCTGCCACCATCGGTAAGTCACTTTTTTTTAAATGTATTTTATTAAGGTATTATTGATATACACTCTTATGAAGGTTTCACATGAAAAAACAATGTGGTTACTACATTTACCATATTATCAAGTCCCCACTCATACCCCAATTCAGTCACTGTCCATCAGTGTAGTAAGATGACATAGATTCACTGTTTGCCTTCTCTGTGCTACACTGTTTTCCCATTGATTCCCCACACCATGTGTACTAAACATAATACCCCACAATCCCCTTCTCCCTCCCTCCCCACCCGCCCTCCCACACCCCTCCCCTTTGGTAACCACTAGTTCCTTCTTGGAGTCTTTGAGTCTGCTACTATTTTGTTCCTTCAGTTTTGCTTTGTTGTTATACTCCACAAATGAGGGAAATCATTTGGCACTTGTCTTTCTCCACCTGGCTTATTTCACTGAGCATAATATCCTCCAGCTCCATCCATGTTGTTGCAAATGGCAGGATTTGTTTCCTTCTTATGGCTGAATAGTATTCCATGGTGTATACGTACCACCTCTTCTTTATCCATTCATCTACTGATGGACACTTAGGTTGCTTCCATATCTTGGCTATTGTAAAAAGTGCTGCAATAAACATAGGGGTGCATATGTCTTTTTGAATCTGAGAAGCTGTATTCTTTGGGTAAATTCCAAGGAGTGGGATTCCCGGGTCAAACAGTATTTCTATTTTTAGTTTTTTGAGGAACCTCCATATTGCTTTCCACAATGGTTGAACTAGCTTACATTCCCACCAGCAGTGTAGGAGGGTTCCCCTTTCTCCACATCCTCGCCAGCATGTGTTGTTCTTAGTCTTTTGGATGGTGGCCATCCTTACTGGTGTGAGGTGATATCTCATTGTGGTTTTAATTTGCATTTCCCTGATGATTAGTGATGTGGAGCATCTTTTCATGTGTCTGCTGGCCATCTGATTTACTTCTTTGGAGAACTGAATCTTCATATCCTCTGCCCATTTTTTAATTGGATTATTTCCTTTTTGGGTGTAGAGGTGTATAAGTTCATTATATATTTTGGCTGTTAGCCCCTTGTAGATATGTCATTTACATATATATTCTCCCATATTGTAGGATTCCTTCTTGTTCTGTTGATGGTGTCCTTTGCTGTACAGAAACTTTTTAGTTTGATGTAGTCCCATGAGTTCATTTTTGCTTTTGTTTCCTTGCTCAAGGAGATGCGTTCAGGAAGAAGTCACTCATGCTTATATTCAGGAGATTTTTGCCTATGTTGTGTTCTAAGAGTTTTATGGTTTCATGACTTACATTCAGGTCCTTGATCCATTTCGAGTTTACTTTTGTGTATGGGGTTAAACAAGAATCCAGTTTCATTCTCTAGCATGTAACTGTCCAGTTTTGCCAACACCAGCTGTTGAAGAGGCTGACATTTCCCCATTGTATGTCCATGGCTCCTTTATCATATATTAATTGACCATATATGGTTGGGTTTATATCAAGGCTCTATAGTCTGTTCCATTGGTCTATGGGTCTCTTCTTGTGCCAGTACCAAATTGTCTTGAGTACTGTGGCTTTGTAGTAAAGCTTGAAGTTGGGGAGCATAATCCCCCAGCTTTATTCTTCCTTCTCAGGATTGCTTTGGCTATTCAGAGTCTTTTGTGGTTCCATATGAATTTTAGAATGATTTTCTCTAGTTTGATGAATTTTGATAGGAATTGCATTGAATCTGTAGATTGCTTTAGGCAGGATGGCCATTTTGACAATATTAATTCTTCCTATCAGTGAGCATGGGATGTGTCTCATTTATTGGTATCTTCTTTCATTTCTCTCATGAGTGTCTTGTAGTTTTCAGAGTATAGGTCTTTGACTTCCTTGGTTCGGTTTATTCCTAGGTATTTTATTCTTTTTGATGCAACTTTGTTTTCCTGATTTCACTCTCTGCTAGGTCATTGTTAGTGTATAGGAATGCCACAGATTTCTGTGTATTAATTTTGTATCCTGCAACTTTGCTTAATTCAGATATTAGATCTAGTAGTTCTGGAGTGGATTCTTTAGGGGTTTTTATGTGCAATATCATGTCATCTGCAAACAGGGACGGTTTAACTTCTTCCCTGCCAATCTGGATGTCTTTTATTTCTTTGTGTTGTCTGATTACCGTGGCTAGGACCTCCAGTACTATGTTGAATAAAAGTGGGAAGAGTGGGCATCCTTGTCTTGTTCCCAATCTTAAAGGAAAAGCTTTCAGCTTCTCGCTGTTAAGTATAATGTTGGCTGTGGATTTGTCATATATGGCCTTTATTATGTTGAAGTACTTGCCCTCTATACCCATTTTGTTTAGAGTTTTTATCCTGAATGGATATTGAATTTTGTCGACTGCTTTTTCAGCATCTATGGAGATGATCATGTGGTTTTTGTCCTTCTTTTTGTTGACGTGGTGGATGAAGTTGATGGATTTTCGAATGTTGAACCATCCTTGCATCCCTGGAATAAATCCTACTTGATCATGATGGATGATCCTTTTGAAGTATTTTTGAATTTGGTTTGCTAATATTTTGTTGAGTATTTTTGTATCTATGTTCATCAGGGATATATTGGTCTGTAGTTTTCTTTTTTTGTGGTGTCTTTGCCCGGTTTTGGTATTAGAATGATGCTGGCCTCATAGAATGAGTTTGGAAGTATTCCCTCTTCTTCTACTCCTTGGAAAACTTTAAGGAGGATGGGTATTAGGTCTTCACTAAATGTCTGATAAAATTCAGCAGTGAAACCATCTGGTTCAGGTATTTTGTTCTTAGGTAGGTTTTTGATTACCAGTTCAATTTCTTTGCTGGTAATTGGTCTGTTGAGATTTTCTGTTTCTTTCTGGGTCAGCCTTGGAAGGTTGTATTTTTCTAGAAAGTTGTACATTTCTTCTAGGTTATCCAGTTTGTTAGCATATAATTTTTCATAGTATTCTCTAATAGTTCTTTGTATTTCTGTGGTGTCCATCATGATTTTTCCTTTCTCATTTCTGATTCTGTTTATGTGAGTAAACACTTTTTTTCTTGATAAGTCTGGCTAGGGGTTTATCTATTTTGTTTATTTTCTCAAAAGAACCAGCTCTTGCTTTCGTTGAGCCTTTCTATTGTTTTATTCTTCTCGATTTTATTGGTAAGTCACTTCTTGAGGCCCGTTTTCTCAGCTGTTATATGGTACTGTCTACCTACTCAAATCACAGGCAATTATAAGGCCAGAGACTGTGAGTAAGACCTACCCAGAGGCAAATGGAATTTTCTTTATATAGTTTATTTTGGTATCATTAATCTACAATTACATGTGCAATATTATGGTTATTAAACTACCCCTTCATCAGGTCCCCCCCACCCACCCCATTACAGTCACTGTCCATCAGCATAGTGAGATGCTATAGAATCACTACTTGTCTTCTCTGAGTTGTACAGCCCTCCCCGTGCCCCCCCAACATTACGTCTCCTAATCGTAATGCCCCCTTTTCCCTCTTATCCCTCCCTTCCCACCCATCTTCCCCAGTCCCTTTCCCTTTGGTAACTATTAGTCCGTTCTTGGGTTCTGTAAGTCTGCTGCTGTTTTGTTCCTTCAGTTTTTTTTCTTTGTTCTTATACTCCACAGATGAGTGAAATCATTTGGTACTTGTCTTTTTCAGCTTGGCTTTTTTCACTGAGCATAATACCCTCTAGCTCCATCCATGTTGTTGCAAATGGTAGGATTTGTTTTCTTCTTATGGCTGAATATTCTATTATGTATATGTACCACATCTTCTTTATCCATTCATCTACTGATGGACACTTAGATTGCTTCCATTTCTTGGCTATTTTAAATAGTGCTGCGATAAACATAGGGGTGCATATGTCTTTTTCAAACTGGGCTGCTGCATTCTTAGGGTAAATTCCTAGGAGTGGAATTCCTGGGTCAAACGGTATTTCTATTTTGAGTTTTTTGAGGAACCTCCATACTGCTTTCCACAATGGTTGAACTAATTTGCATTCCCACCAGCAGTGTGGGAGGGTTCCCTTTTCTCCACATCCTCGCCAACATTTGTTGTTGTTTGTGTTTTGGATGTTGGCCATCCTCACTGGTGTGAGGTGATATCTCATTGTGGTTTTAATCTGCATTTCTCTGATGATTAGCGATGTGGAGCATCTTTTCATGTGCCTGTTGGCCATCTGAATTTCTTCTTTGGAGAAGTGTCTATTCATGTCCTCTGCCCATTTCTTAATTGGATTATTTGCTTTCTGTTTGTTAAGGTGCATGAGTTCTTTATATATTTTGGATGTCAACCCTTTATCAGATGTTTTTTATGAATATATTCTCCCATACTGTAGGATGTCTTTTTGTTCTACTGATGGTGTCCTTTGCTGTACAGAAGCTTTGCAGCTTGATATAGTCCCACTTGTTCATTTTTGCTTTTGTTTCCCTTGCCCGGGGAGATATGTTCATGAAGAAGTTGCTCATGTTTATGTCCAAGAGATTTTTGCCTATGTTTTTTTCTAAGAGTTTTATGGTTTCATGACTTACATTCAGGTCTTTGATCCACCTTGAGTTTACCTTTGTGTATGGGGCTGTAGCTGTCCAGTTTTGACAACACCAGCTGCTGAAGAGGCTGTCATCTCCCCATTGTATATCCAAGGCTCCTTTATCAAATATTAATTGACTGTATATGTTTGGGTTAATGTTTGGATTTTCTATTCTTTTCCACTGACAAATGGAATTTTTAAAAATAATCTTCCAAGTCTGCAAAAGCTACATATTTGGGAGTGCCAAAATCTTGTACTCTCTCTCTCTCTCTCTCTCTCTCTCTCTGGAGTACATTGGAGGTTGGGGGCTTCTGAGCTACAGGGCCCTCTCTCTCCTCTGGTTGTAACCTGAAGCATTAAACTTCCCTAGCAGCTATGGAATCAGAGGAGCAAAGTAGATTTCTGACCATAAACTCTTCCAGGGCCCACTTTTTACCATCTGAGAAGAGAAATAAGTACAAGTGTGTGTGCATGTCTACAGCTGAGTAGGACACCAGGAGATAGTGGGAATCAGCTGTTACCTGAAAGACAGGTGAGAAACAGTTACCATGAAAACCCATCAGGAATGACCAATGAGCTACTTGGTCCTAAAGCTGTGCCCAAATACCATCATTCCAGACATCTTCTGTGATAATGACTCTGGTTCACTTTTCTGCTGTTTTGGTTGCTGACAACTTTAAGTCTCATGCCTTTCTTCCCCCTCTGCCCTACATCTGGGCAGCTGACTTTAAAAAGCCTGGGTGCTCTTTCCTTTGGTCCTGACCAGAGGTCCCAAATGTGTGTGCTGAGTACCCTCATCCTGGCCCCACCTCCAACCACAGTAAAAGCCCAAGCCAATCTCCTTTCCTAGTTCTCTCTAGCCATTGTCCAACCAGCTGGGAGGTCTTGTTTGACGTCACAGAGAGCCTCAGCTATATGTGATAAACCTTTCTCATAGGTGTGGAAAAAATGAAAGTCACTGGTAGAAATGCACTTTTTAGGAGGACAATTTACCAATATCTATAAATAGTTTAAATAAGCATGTGCATTGAGTAGGCAATTCTATCTAAAGAATTATCCTTGAGAGATAATGGGCTTAGGCTATAGCTCCACAGGGTCAAAATTATATCAGTTTTATTTATCACTCACCATATGGTGCCAAGCACAATACCTGATATGACGTGCTCAATGAATATTTGTTCAAAGAAATGTACAGACTATCTGTATGCTCACTGTAGTTATTTATAATACTAGAAAAACTGGATATGGCCCCAAATCCATCAATAGAGGAACTGATAAAGCATTCATGGGATGAGAAACAGTGCAGCCACTAAGAATGAATATGACCTAGAAAGACATCCAAGATATATCAAATGAGGATGGGAAGATGCGGCACAATATGCAGAGTATGATCCCAGTGTGATCTGAAATATATATAGTATGTACACAAGAAAAATGGGGAAAGAACACAAAGTAGTTGATATCTCTGGGTTATTTTCATTGTCTAGTCTAAAAAAAAGTTTACAAAGAACACAAATCATTTTTGATGTAATTAAAAAGTTTATTATTCATTTATTTATACATACTTTTAAAGAGTAGTAACAGCAGATCCTGAAGAGACTGTGTGTGGCAGGCAAGAGTAGGGCTGTCACAGATGAGAGGGATTTGGGGGAGGGATGAAGGTGATGTCCCTCTCGATGACCTGCTAGCACCTGGAGTCTGGTCCTCAACTTGTAGGCACTACTCCAAAAACAGGTGTGCTTTTAAGAACTGACATACACTAATAAACTCATGAAAGAAAATCACATAGAGAATACACTTAGGGCAGCGAACTACAAATGACACCAGGGGACATGTGTGTTTATGAGTTGTGACCAGCACATCTCTGTAGCTGATCTACAAAGGGAGTCCAACTGTAACTGGGGAGATTCAAGATGATGTAGGATTGACTATAATGGACTCAGGGGTCCACAATGGGTATAACTTGCCACAGACAAGATAGAGTCCTTGAAGCATGGCATCCCTGTGTTAGTTTTAAGTGATGAATGTGAAACTTTCTGGCTTTCTGGGACTGTTCTGCCATGCTACAGGCTGGCCATCTACCTTTGGCTTTAGTCTATTTTCAGAAAAAGACATATTGACTACATTTTAGCATACTAAATCAAGTCACACACTTAATTCTCCATCTGTTAGTTTACACCAAATCACCTCAATTGGGGTTTGGAGATTCACCAAACATTTATGTAATTTCTTGGCTATTCCTACCTCCCAAGTTGTGTGAATTCTACTAATAGATTCTCAGAAGGCAATCTTGTTTTATTCTAGTTATTTTTAGAAATGCCTCACCATCATCTTCACATATTGACTATAGAAGATACAAAGGAGGTAATAGAAAAGGGAGGAGGAATGGAAGTCATGAGATCAGAAGCCTTTGGGAAAAGTTCAAAGGTAATAAATAAAGTACTGTGTATTAGTAGAAACCGAGCACCTGCCTTAGACCACACACTATGCTAAATGCCTACATCCATTATCATGACACCCACCACATAAATCCCATTTTACAGATGAGGAAACTGAAGCTCAGAAAAATAAGTGAGTTGCTCTGGGTTGAAGCTTGCAAAGTTGAACATGACTAAGAAACAGTCATTTTATTAAGTTTGTGAGGTCTGGAGAAACTTTCAAGGTGAAAGCAAGAAAAATGAAGGTACAGATACCAAGTTTTTTTTGCAGGAAATTTGTGAACAGAAGGAAAAAGATGAGAGCATGAAAAGAAGCCAGACACTTTGGGAGCCTAGGGTCTTTTTAAGTTTAGGCAGACATAAGCTGGTTCCCTAGCACATTCCCGCTGCGTGTCAGGCACTTTTGCTAGGCAGGTGTCTGGGGTTTGCAGACAGAAGGGCAACGGCAAAGTTGGGAGGGAAAGAGTTTAAGAGCACCCAGCCTGACACTTAGCCTGGGTTAAAATATGGGGCATTTCCTCCCTTACTGTCTTAAACCTTGTTAAAAATTTTTTTAATGCCTGCTGCCAGAACTGGAAGATCAATTCTGATATAAAAAATAGGAAATAGTCTCCTCAGAAGCAACAATAGAAGATACAAATTTCTTTTGTAAGAGCTTATGCTTTGTATCAGGATGTTTAGGTGTACAAAGAGTGGGTAATTAGGTTCTTGTGGAATTAGCCTGGAAAATTAATACCATACATTAACACTCTTTCTATGGGTAGCTATTTTTGAGTATGAAACCACCACCTTACAAACTAATTTAAGTGTGACTCAATTATTATGAGTTATTATTATTGCCCATACCCAGTTCTGGGGGAGTTAAGAGCAATACATTACAAACAGCTGTTACAAAAACCTGCTAATACTCTATTTTTCAAGTCACCCAGTAGCCAGCAGTCTGATTGATGTTCTTTAAAAACAAAACAAAAAACCACTTTAATGTTTTGCTCTAAAATAACCAATGATTACAATAAATATTTATCAATAATAAAATTAAACAATTTCAAATTAAAACCTACTGCATTATTTTGGGTTTCACAGCAGCAGAAATAAACATAAATCCAGTTGAAGGGATAAGGATTCCAGAATCCAGTGGTTAAGATACAGTCAGGTCTTGATCATCTGGGCTAGCAGTGGGGAACAGTAATACTGGTGATAATGTAAAACGTAACAGAGAAATGAAGAGTTGTACTCTATATGTACATCTCAAATTATTTAAGACTTTACAACATTCCAGCTAAGGAATTAAAGCAAGCTGTGAAGCACGTTGCAGGAGCTAGATTTCCCCCCCATCAAGCCCATGCATGGCTACTCCCTGGAGCTGCCTTCTAGCCAGGAACTCGAGGCTCCATCACTATTCAAGGCCAGACAGTAGTTCAAACCTGGTGGAAGCAGCCATCTTTCTCAAAAGCTGTCTTTCTGGCTCACACAATTCCTGGTGAAAGGGAAGTGAAAAGCGACATATTTCAAAGGCCTTTTTTGGGGACTGAGATAACCCGGATGTAGGAAAGACTGTGGCTCCAGATGAGGAGGAGGGGTCACAGAGTTATGGGCTACATGCAGATTAAGTCAACATGCAGGAACAGTCTAACTGGGACTTTCCATTTCGCTAATAATCAAGAGTAGGCCACATGTATATACTAATATGTCATATATATATATGCACAGAGAATATGTGCACATAAATATGGGTATATACACACAATGCACATAACCAAATAAAAGTTACATTATTTACTATGAACACAGTGAGTCCTACACAGACCAATTACAAATATGTTCAATTAAACTACTTGAAAGAGAAAATAAGATTCTGTGCTCTTTTATCCTACACTCTAATATAATCTACTTGTTGCAAACATATTTCAGTTGTCAACATGGTGGTGTTTCTAGGTACCTGAGAAGGAACAGGAATAGAATCTCCTTTTGTTTTAGACTACTACAGAAAGCAAACTGCAACAAGACCACCCTAAACAACTCAGTAATTCATTCAGCCGTGATTCCTGCCACCTATTCTTTTTTTTATTTTGCTATTATTAATGTACAATTACATGAGCAAAATTATAGTTACTAGACTCCCCATTATCAAGTCCCCAACACATACCCCATTACAGTCACTGTCCATCAGCATAACAAGATGCCACAGAATCACTAGTCTTCTCCATGTTATACTGCCTTCCCCCACTAGATTATGTGTGCTAATCGTAATACCCCTTTTTCCCCCTTATCCCTCCCTTCCCACCCATCTTCCCCAGTCCCTTTCCCTTTGGTAACTGTTAGTCCATTCTCGGATTCTGTGAGTCTGCAGCTGTTTTGTTCCTTGAGCTTTTGCTTTGTTCTTATACTCCACAGATGAGCAAAATCATTAGATACTTGTCTTTCTCTGCCTGGCTTATTTCACTAAGCATAATACCCTCTAGCTCCATCCATGTTGTTGCAAATGGTAGGATTTGTTTTCTTCTTATGGCTGAATAATATTCCACTGTGTATATGTACCACCTCTTTATCCATTCATCTACTGATGGACACTTAGGTTGCTTCCATTTCTTGGCTATTGTAAATAGTGCTGTGATAAACATAGGGGTGCATATGTCTTTTTCAAACTGGGCTGCTGCATTCTTACAGAAAATTCCTAGGAGTGGAATTCCTGGGTCAAATGGTATTTCTATTTTGAGTTTTTTGAGGAACCTCCACACTGCTTTCCACAATGGTTGAACCAATTTACATTCCCACCAGCAGTGTAGGAGGGTTCCCCTTTCTCCACATCCTCACCAACATTTGTTGTTGTCTGTCTTTTGAATGGCGGCCATCCTAACTGGTGTGAGGTGATATCTCATTGTGGTTTTAATTTGCATTTCTCTGATGATTATCAATGTGGAGCATATTTTCAGGTGCCTGTTGGCCATCTGAATTACTTCTTTGGAGAAATGTTTGTTCAACTCCTCTGCCCATTTTTTAATTGGCTTATTTGCGTTTTGTTTATTGAGGTGCATGAGCTCTTTATATAATTTGGATGTCAACCCCTTATCAGATATGTCATTTATGAATATATTCTCCCATACTATAGGATGTCTTTTTGTTCTACTGATGGTGTCCTTTGCTGTACAGAAGCTTTTCAGCTTGATATAGTCCCACTTGTTCATTTTTTATTTTGTTTCCCTTGCCCAGGGAGATATGTTCATGAAGAAGTTGCTCATATTTATGTCCAAGAGATTTTTACTTATGTTGTCTTCTAAGAGTTTTATGGTTTCATGACTTACATTCAGGTCTTTTATCCATTTTGAGTTTACTTTTGTGTATGGGGTTAGACAATAATCCAGTTTCATTCTCTAGCATGTAGCTGTCCAGTTTTGCCAACACCAGCTGTTGAAGAGGCTGTCATTTCCCCATTGTATATCCATGGCTCCTTTATCATATATTAATTGACCATATATGCTTGGGTTTATATTGGGGTTCTCTAGTCTGTTCCACTGGTCTATGGGTCTATTCTTGTGTCAGTACCAAATTGTCTTGATTACTGTGGCTTTGTAGTAGAGCTTGAAGTCAGGGAGCGTAATTCCCCCCACTTTATTCTTCCTTCTCAGTATTGCTTTAGCTATTCAGGATCTTTTGTGGTTCCATATGAATTTTAGAACTATTTGCTCTAGTTCATTGAAGAATGTTGTTCGTATTTTGATAGGAATTGCACTGAATCTGTAGACTGCTTTAGGCAGGATGGCCATTTTGACAGTATTGATTCTTCCTATCTATGAGAATGGGATGTGTTTCATTTATTGGTATCTTCTTTAATTTCTCTCATGAGTGTCTTGTAGTTTTTAGAGTATAAGTCTTTCACTTCCTTGGATAGGTTTATTCCTAGGTATTTTATTCTTTTGGATGCAATTGTGAATGGAATTGTTTTCCTGATTTCTCTTTCTGCTAGTTCACCGTTAGTGTATAGAAATGCAACAGATTTCTGTGTATTAATTTTGTATCCCACAACTTTACTGAATTCAGATATTAGATCTAATAGTTTTGGAGTGGATTCTTTAGGGCTTTTTATGTACAATATTATGTCATCTGCAAACAAGGACAGTTTGACTTCTTCCTTACCAATCTGGATGCCTTTTATTTCTTTGTGTTGTCTGATTGCCATGGCTAGGACCTCTAGAACTATGTTGAATAAAAGTGGGGAGAGTGGGCATCCTTGTCTTGTTCCCGATCTTAAAGGAAAAGCTTTCAGATTCTCACTGGTAAGTATAATGTTGGCTGTGGGTTTGTCATATATGGCCTTTAATATGTTGAAGTACTTGCCCTCTATACCCATTTTGTTGAGTTTTTATCATGAATGAATGTTGAATTTTGTCGACTGCTTTTTCAGCATCTATGGAGATGATCATGTGGTTTTTGTCCTTCTTTTTGTTGATGTGGTGGATGATGTTGATGGATTTTCGAATGTTGAACCATCCTTGCATCCCTGGGATGAATCCCACTTGATCATGATGATCTTTTTGATGTATTTTTGAATTCGGTTTGCTAATATTTTGTTGAGTATTTTTACATCTATGTTCATCAGGGATATTGGTCTGTAATTCTCTTTTTTTTGTGGTGTCTTTGCCTGGTTTTGGCATTAGAGTGATGTTGGCCTCATAGGAGGTTGGGCGTATTCCCTCCTCCTCTACTTTTTTGAACTTTAAGGAGGATGGGTATTAGGTCTTCATTAAATGATAAAATTCAGCAGTGAAACCATCTGGTCCAGGAGTTTTGTTCTTAGGTAGTTTTTTGATTACCAATTCAATTTCTTTGCTGGTAATTGGTCTATTCAGATTTTCTGTTTCTTCCTGGGTCAGCCTTGGAAGGTTGTATTTTTCTAGAAAGTTGTCCATTTCTTCTAGGTTATCCAATTTGTTACCATATAATTTTCCATAGCATTCTCTTATAATTCTTTGTATTTCTGTGGTGTCCGTAGTGATTTTTCCTTTCTCATTTCTGATTCTGTTTATGTGAGTAGACACTCTTTTTTTCTTGATAAGTCTGGCTAGTGGTTTATCTATTTTATTTTCTCAAAGAACCAGCTCCTGCTTTCATTCTTTCTTTTGTTTTATTCTTCTCTATTTTATTTATTTCTGCTTTAATCTTTATTATGTCCCTCTTTCTACTGACTTTGGGCCTCATTTGTTCTTCCTTTTCTAGTTTCATTAATTATGAATTTAGACTGTTCATTTGGGATTGTTCTCCTTTCCTGAGGTAGGCCTGTGTTGCAGTATATTTCCCTCTTAGCATGGCCTTCACTGCCACCCAAGATTTTGGGGTGTTGAATTATTGTTGTCACTTGTCTCCATATATTGCTTGATCTCTTTTTTTATTTGCTCATTGATCAATTGATTATTTAGGAACATGTTATTTAGCCTCCATGTGTTTGTGGGCTTTTTCATTTTCTTGAGTAATTTATTTCTAGTTTCATACTTTTGTGATCTGAGAAGCTGGTTGGTACAATTTCAATCTTTTTGAATTTACTGAGGTTCTTTTTGTGGCCTAGTACATGATCTATTCTTGAAAATGTTCCATGTGGACTTGAGAAGAATGTGTTCCTGCCACCTATTCTTTGTCAGGGCATGAAACCTACTCAGAAGAGTATCAGTTTCTTTTCTACAATTGGCTACAATTGTAATCTCTTTACCTTAGATGGGAGGGGAGGGAGGGGAGGGAGAAAAGGTGGGGTAGGACAGCAGGGAGTTTGCACCTGCCTTTCCCCTTACCCAGAAGAAATGCTACTTTAAAAAAAAGTGAAATTTGGAGTTTTATACTGAATTCTGCTTTCCTGGCACATTTTGGAAAGAGTAAATTATTACATGTTTCTGGGTCTTTATCTCCTGAATGGCTAGTGGGATATGTTATCTAAACAAAATAACCTACAAAAAATATTAATAGTGTGGGCAGTTTTCATTAGTAGTCATTAACTCAAAAGTATAATACTGAATAATAGTAATTTAGATTTATAATGCAACCTTCATAGGTCTTGCAAAATTAAAACAGTCTCCTCCAATAACCTGGTTAGTAACATCAAGTACTAATTAAGCATGTTCCTGGTGAAGAACTTATTCTTTAGAGATTAAAAAGTGTTTGTCAAGAACAGCAGAATCTAGAATTCATGGTGAATTGTGTATGCTTTAATAAAAAAAATCCAATTTTAATTGTTACCCATAGAAACTACTAAAGAGAAGACTCTAGCCAAGAGAGCCATAAGGCCACCACAGCACTTAGCCACTCCTTGTGTCTTCAATATCGTCTCTAATTTCAAAGTAGCATTAGGTCCAATTTACATGCTTTAAAAACAGCACCACTCTGATTTAGCCTGACTTTCTAAGAATGATTCTATAAAGACTAAGACAATGGGAATGGTCTTTGGAAGACTGGACAATCCTTCTGTTGTGTCCAAAGGGACTTTCCTAGAGAGACAAGCCCTTGTTAAAATATTCTAATTCAGTCCCTGTGCCATGTTCAATTTCTGGGAACCTGGTCTTTCTGATCAAATGCAACCCAACCCCCTTCTCTCAGGCCACCTGTGAGAGGGCTACAAATGGCAAAACTTCTTTTGATTCCATAAATATTAGCTTATTTAAGATCTTTCTGCATAAAGGGCAGTTCCCTGCTTAAAAACAGTCAGCTAGATTACTATCTCTTGCATATTTGCTTATTAAAGAACAAAACATCACTAGCGTGCAAGTTAAAAAGGAAGATTACGTTTATTTTGCACTGTAGAAACACTGGAAATGAATTAGACAATAAAGCCAGTTGCCATGGCTCCACACAAGCAAGTAAACATACTGCCACTTTCTATGGAAAAGTTAGATAACCATGATTTACCATATACCTAAAGTAACTTCCTAACAGTATGTCAGTCATTTGTATCACTGTCAAAAGATGAAAAGTAAAATATACAAATTACATGGGTTACATAATTAATAAAGGAAAATCAGAAATTTACTTAAGCTTCCTAAAATGTACAAAGCATCACACTTTCAAGTTTCACAGTGATTAATTTAACACCATTTTACTGTTAAAACTGTTACTTAAAATGTATAAGTCAAAGTGCTTCAAATGCAGCATACTAGTTAAAATTCTTCCTGGAAGGTTCTAGTACTGGCAGCTAACTTGGTAAGGTTATTCACCCACGGGGTGCTCAAGAAAGGGCATGCTGCCTCACAGACCCCTCATAGGACAAAGAAAATTCTATTCTGACTTCATCCACAAACTTCCCATAGATTGCTCAATTAAGTCCAGAACTGAGGTCAGAGACAAAGGCCAAGCTGCACACATGATTTAACACGAAGATTTCTATCTGTTTTTGGTTTATTTGGGGACCCAAAGTCAAACGTTTTAGCCCATCAGGTTTACTTTGTTCCCTGTGGCATTTTCCCAGTCCTTGACTAGTCCGTCAATCTAAGGCAATCAAGGGGACTTGAATGTGGCAAGATCTAAGGGCAGCAAAGCAAGTTGGCATCTCTGTACTAGATGGTGGCTAGTTGAAAGGAAACCCAGGTGAAAAACGAAGAGGAAGCATTACAAATAGGCTTCTAGTTAAAATACGAAGGGGAAAAAGTACCTTTGATTCAAACACTTTCAGATTACCTTTTTATTCTCCAATGGTTATAGAATAAAAGTCTGCTTTGGAAAGCGAGGTACATTCCAAATGCTTTTTGACTGACTACAAAATAAATTTAATTCTTTGAAAACTGAACACGGGAAATTTTCAAATTCACATTTGAATCTGAAATTATTGAAGGAGTGACAATTTAAGTTGTGGCAATTTTGAACTGTGCGCTGCACTGAGACATTGCACTCTAAGGGCAGTAAGCATTGAGGTGATCCTTTCTTCCCCTTAGAGTGGACACCACGCCTGCTTTTGCCTTTTCGTCTTCCCCCAGTGTCTGCCCTTCAGGCCACGATCAATACTCTTGGTATCTATTTAGAATTTGGGCGACTCTAGACAAACCCACCTCTTCCCAATACCTCTATATTAACATAAATGACATGTTGGTAGCAGTACTATAACATTTTAGACCATCATCAGTACTGAACTTTCTTTTTAAAATAAGAATTAAAAGTATTTTAACCATGCTATTACTAAAATGCCAAGGAAGACTATTTAGTTTTCTATTTGGAAGTTACTCAATTACCCTTAAGAATGAAACCCATAACTACAACTATTATGCATTAGTGGATGAATGATGATGTAAACTGTGGCAACTTTAAACTGTGTAGTGCACTGAGATCATGAATGTTTAATTGAAGGATCACAAAGGCAGCATTAACATACTCTATCCAGGTATTTTTAGATTTTTTCTAACCCATGCCCCCCTTCAATTATAGGGTAATTATTTTTTGACAAGCATGAAGGAAGTTTTTCACTCCATAACATGAAAAGAAACTTCTTACAGGTCTAGGTAACTTTGGTCGGCAGAAATACAAAGCAAACCTCTGGCATGGCTAAGGCACTCTATTCTGAAATGTACAGACAACATGCATGTATGACCAACCATCCATTGCTTCCCAAAAGGCAGCTCAGTGTATGCTGTGAGAAAGGCAGGGGTGTGGGCACACCCCACAATATCATGCATAAGCCTGAAATATCTTTTATACTTTGGAAATGTTATGATAATTAGTATGACATAAATGCACAGAGCTATTTGTAATTAAGTCCTTCTTCAGCTGCTGTATCACTATATCACAAATGGGGGCTTTCAAGATGCACTCCAAGAAAAAGTCAGCAGTTACCAAAGATTCACAAGTCCACAGTATTCTGAAAGTTAATTACTCAGTTTTACTTTTACCTCCTTGATGACCACTTTTCTTTCATCTAACAATGTCAATAAAACTATGACATAATTTTTTACCACCATAAATATGTCATGAAGAATAGGCACAAAATAATTTTCAAATAAACTTGATGCAACAGAAGGAGAATAGAAACACACTTTGAGGTAAAACAGCCCCCAAATTATAGGAATGACCCTATGCCTAAAGTAAAGAGTTACTTTTTTTTACTATACAGTACAAGGTGAAGAAAGCCTATGATCCAAAGTCATTTTATAAATATTTATCATTTCTTTATATAATACAGATTTATCTTATTCTCATACACAAGGTCAACAGAACAGTAAAATAATTAGCTTAGAAACCTTAAAACAAAGTTTTGTTCCCAACCCAAATTAACACTTTATCCTATTTTACAGGTGACAGAGAACAAGGCATACAAAAAATAGAGTTACTGTCACTTCATTCATTCATTCTTTGACCTCCATGATGGCAATTTATTAACAAACATGGAATCACTACCCACATTTCCTTGCATCAATTTCCCATCTATTTTCAGTGTTCATTTTTGTCTCAGATAGTCTCTAAATATACCTCAACCTTTACAAACAATTTTAAAAAATGAGTACAGAACTATGAGTTAGCTCCTTGACTCATTGCTAATAAACTGGATGACAATGATTAGAATTTACACATTAAAAAAAAGTATTAATTGGTTATTTTTACACAGCAGCAGACTGAAATTCAACAAATACACTATAATTAAATTTAATGATGGTCACATTCATAGATAAATAATGCTTATGAATTTAATTACATATCAACACAGTGGTGCCTATTTTATCCAAGTGCAATCGGTCCAAAAAAGGGGAGTTTAAGATACACTCTTCATTCAAGCACAAACTCCATTCAGTGGAAAATAAAAGAAAATCAGCAAGTAAATTTCACCACCACCAACTAAATGCAAAGTAAAAAAAAAAGAATACCCACATTTATGAAAAGGTGTGATCTATAAAACAACCACGTTAGAGTAAAAGGGATTTTTAAGTCTGTATGTAAACTTCAAAAACTACTCCAAGTCATAAAGGGAGTATGTACTCAGTAAGGCATATATATATATATATATATATATATATATATATATATAATTCTCTTCCAGTGGGGAAGTGGGCAAGTTGGAGAACAGAGAATTTCTCTCTACTTCTTTATCCCATATGAAATAAAAACCACAGTACTCTCTCCTCCTCAAAAAAAGACAGAGGGGGAGAGAGAGAGAGCAGAACAACAAACTGAATCAGAAAACTAATTTCATAGTGAGATTCATAGTAATAATTTCTTAGTGAAGTTCATGAGATTCCTAACTCTAAAGGCAATTTCTCTTACAAGGAAGTTTATCTGCATTCCTTACAAATAATTATCATAAGACTGGAACTGTCACATGTATTCAGATCATAATAATTCACAGGCACCAAATCTCTGCAACTTGCAGCTAAAGAGGGGAAAATGCCACATTTAAACAATGAACCATGCAAGCGGGTAAGCTACACTTAGAATCCATTCTCTACTAAGTCTCCTTAGAATATTGTTCTTTAAAAGAAAATTAAGCTATTTATCAAGATCTGTTCCATAACAGAGAGCAAGAATACTACAGAATTTAAATATATATATTAGCTCTCTTAGCACATGAGGACAAAAGGTATTTCCATGGGAAAGAGAAACCAGTATTTGGCAACTGTATGTTGTTCTGTAATCATTTGGCATCTTGTGCTGGAGGTGGCTTGCTCTTATCTTTCGCCTACATTAGATCTGGGCAATTGTCAGCTTCCACACCTAAAGACCTACTACTAAGTACCAAATCTGAAAACACTGTGGTTTGCTGAATGTTATCAGTGTTCCTAAGCCAATTTTGGGGTTTTAAAAATAAAAACAAAGCATCTTTAACTCTGTATGAACCAAAACATGGACTTATGGACCTAAAATCACTGGGAACATTTTGCTGTCCAATGTGCATTATGCTAAATCAAAATGTCACATGGTCATAAAAAACAAAATAAGCTGGAAGTTAGTAGGTCCAAAATTCCACAAGGTCAGATCATGTGTCATTCCTGCTGTCCAAGTACCACATGCACTGAGTCCCCGTGTCTGTTCAGCAGATCACTTTAGTTCAATGGTGATGGATGAAATATTTACAAGCATCTTATTTACAGTACTTCTTTCTGTAGATTACAGGCCAATATTCTTTTCTTCCATTCCTAGTCAATCTGAGTTTGGTTTCCTCAATGAGAAGGGGCAAATCTGAAAATGGCTGCTCAGCTGCTTTACCTGCAGAAAACCAGAACATGAGGTGGTGACAAGTGGGTACCTGTTTTTTAAAAGCACACAGAACTCAATCTCTGGAGACAATTTACTGACACAGCAAAAATCAGAAATAATGAAGAGGTTTTTTTCTCAATGAGGATAGCTATAGAGCTAGATGGCTCTATGAAAGTACTAGTTACTCTGGGACAGTTAGGACTTAAACCTGGGTCTACCTGACTCCAAAATCTAGTCTTTCCAGGACCCTGCAGACCACCCTGACTCACATCCAAAAGTACTGAAAAATTATAGGGTTAATTGACTCATAATATTTAATAGATCAAATGTTTGCATATATAGATTTGATTTCAGCTTCTAACATTTCTAGGTAATCAGTCCTAATCCTAATGAAATAATGTAAAATTAGATCTCTCAATTTTGGGAAGTTTCAGCCATATTAGAGTATCCCTAGTGGGTAGGAAAGACCATATATGTGCCAGTTAGCAAACATTGTCTATTTGGTATTTCTTATTCCTATTCTTATTCTTTTTTTTTAATTAAGGTATCATTGATATACACTCTTATGAAGGTTTCACAAGAAAAACTGTGGTTGCTTTCACACATATTATCAAGTTCCCCGCCCCCCACCCCATTGCAGTCACTGTCCAGTGTAGTAAGATGCCACAGAATCACTACTTGTCTTCTCTGTGCTACACTGTCTTCCCCATGATCCCCCCACACACCATGTGAACTAATCATAATACCCCACAATCCCCTCCTCCCACCCTCCTCACCTGCCCTCCCCCACCCCTCCCCTCTGGTAACTGCTAGTCCCTTCTTGGAGTCTGTGAGTCTGCTATTTTGTTCCTTCAGTTTTGCTTAGTTGTTATACTCCACAAATGAGGGAAATCATTTGGTATTTGTCTTTCTCTGCCTGACTTATTTCACTGAGCATAATACACTCTAGGCACCATCCATGTTGTTGCAAATGGCTTTCTTTCTTTCTTATGGCTGAATAATATTCCATTGTGTATATGTACCACTTCTGCATCCATTCATCTACTGATGGATATTTAGGTTGCTTCCGTATCTTGGCTATTGTAAATAGTGCTGCAATAAACATAGGGGTGTTTATGTAGTTTTGAATCTGAAATTTTGCTTTCTTTGGGTAAATTCCTAGGAGTGGAATTCCCGGATCAAGTATTTCTACTTTTAGATTTTTGAGGAACCTCCATATTGCTTTCCACAATGGTTGAACTAGTTTACAATCCCACCAGCAGTGTAGGAGGGTTCCCCTTTCTCCACATCCTCACCAGCATTTGTTGTTCGTAGTCTTTTCGATGTTCGTCATCCTAACTGGTGTGAGGTGATATCTCATTGTGGTTTTAATTTGCATTTCCCTGATAATTAGCGATGTGGAGCATCTTTTCAGGTGCCTGTCGGCCACCTGAATTTCTTCTTTTCTCCAAGTGTCTGTTCATATCCTCCGCCCATTTTTTAATTGGATTATTTGCTTTTTGGGTGTTGAGGCATGTGAGTTCTTTATATATTTTGGATACCTATTCTTTTTTTTTTAATAATTTATTTTGGTATCATTAATCTACAATTACATGTGCAATATTATGGTTAGTAAACTACCCCCTTACCAAAGGGAAAGGGACTGGGGAAAATGGGCGGGAAGGGAGGGATAAGAGGGAAAAAGGGGCATTATGATTAGCAGATGTAATGTTGGGGGGGCACGGGGAGGGCAGTACAACTCAGAGAAGACAAGTGGTGATTCTATAGCATCTCACTAGCTGATGGACAGTGACTGTAATGGGGTTGGTGGGGGGGACCTGATGAAGGGGTAGTTTAATAACCATAATATTGCACATGTAATTGTAGATTAATGATAATAAAATAAATTATATTAAAAAAAATAAAAAATAAAAAAATTAACTACCCCCTTCATCAGGTCCCCCCCCACCAACCCCATTACAGTCATTTTCCATCAGTGTAGTGAGATGCTATAGAATCACTACTTGTCTTCTCTGAGTTCTACAGGCCTCCCAATGCCCCCCCAACATTATGTCTGCTAATAGTAATGCCCCTTTTCCCCTCTTATCCCTCCCTTCCCACCCATCTTTCCCAGTCCCTTTCCCTTTGGTAACTATTAGTCCATTCTTGGGTTCTGTGGGTCTGCTGCTGTTTTGTTCCTTCAATTTTTTTCGTTGTTCTTATACTCCACATATGAGTGAAATCATTTGATACTTGTCTTTTTCGGCTTGGCTTATTTCACTGAGCATAATACCCTCTAGCTCCACCCATGTTGTTGCAAATGGTAGGATTTGTTTTCTTCTTATGGCTAAATAATATTCCATTGTGTATACGTACCACATCTTTATCCATTCATCTACTGATGGAGACTTAGGTTGCTTCCATTTCTTGGCTATTGTAAATAGTGCTGCGATTAACACAGGGGTGCATCTGTCTTGTTCAAACTGGGCTGCTGCATTCTTAGGGTATATTCCTAGGAGTGGAATTCCTGGGTCAAATGGTATTTCTATTTTGAGTTTTTTGAGGAAACTCCATACTGCTTTCCACAATGGTTGAACTAATTTGCATTCCCACTAGCAGTGTAGGAGGGTTCCCTTTTCTCCACATCCTTGCCAACATTTGTTGTTGTTTGTGTTTTGGATGTTGGCCATCCTCACTGGTGTGAGGTGATATCTCATTGTGGTTTTAATCTGCATTTCTCTGATGATTAGCGATGTGGAGCGATGTAGAGCATCTTTTCATGTGCCTGTTGGTCATCTGAATTTCTTCTTTAGAGAAGTGTTTATTCATGTCCTCTGCCCATTTCTTAATTGAATTATTTGCTTTTTGTTTGTTAAGGTGTGTGAGTTCTTTATATATTTTGGATGTCAACCCCTTATCAGATACGTCATTTATGAATATATTCTCCCATACTGTAGGATGTCTTTTTGTTCTACTGATGGTGTCCTTTGCTGTACAGAAGCTTTTCAGCTTGATATAGTCCCACTTGTTCATTTTTGCTTTTGTTTCCCTTGCCCGGGGAGATATGTTCATGTTTATGTCCAAGAGATTTTTGCCTATGTTTTTTTCTAAGAGTTTTATGGTTTCATGACTTACATTCAGGCCTTTGATCCACCTTGAGTTTACCTTTGGGTATGGGGCTAGACAGTAGTCCAATTTCATTCTCTTACATGTAGCTGTCCAGTTTTTCCAACACCAGCTGCTGAAGAGGCTGTCATCTCCCCATTGTATATACAAGGCTCCTTTATCCCATATTAATTGACCGTGTATGTTTGGGTTAATGTTTGGATTTTCTATTCTGTTCCACTGGTCTGTGGGTCTGTTTTTGTGCCAATACCAAATTGTCTTGATTACTGTGGCTTTGTAGTAGAGCTTGAAGTCAGGGAGCGTAATTCCCCCTGTTTTATTCCTCCTTCTCAGGATTGCTTTGGCTATTCGGGGTCTTTTGTGGTTCCATATGAATTTTAGAATTATTTGTTCCAGTTCATTGAAGAAAGCTGTTGGTAGTTTGACAGGGATTGCATTGAATCTGTAGATTGCTTTAGGTAGTATAGCCATTTTGACAATATTTATTCTTCCTAGCCAAGAGCATGGAGTGCATTTCCATTTGTTAGTGTCCTCTTTAATTTCTCTTAGGAGTGTCTTGTAGTTTTCAGAGTATAGGTTTTTCACTTCCTTTGTTAGGTTTATTCCTAGGTATTTTATTCTTTTTGATGCAATTGTGAATGGAATTGTTTTTCTGATTTCTCTTTCTGTTAGTTCATAATTAGTGTATAGGAAAGCAACAGATTTCTGTGTGTTAATTTTGTATCCTGCAACTTTGCTGAATTCAGATATTAGTTCTAGTAGTTTTGGAATGGAATCTTTAAGGTTTTTTATGTACAGTATCATGTCATCTGCAAATAGTGACAATTTGACTTCTTCTTTACCAATCTGGATGTCTTGTATGTCTTTGTTTTGTCTGATTGCCGTGGCTAGGACCTCCAGTACTATGTTGAATAACAGTGGAGAGAGTGGGCATCCCTGTCTTGTTCCCGATCTTAGATGAAAAGCTTTCAGCTTCTCGCTGTTAAGTATGATGTTAGCTGTGGGTCTGTCATATATGGCCTTTATGATGTTGAGGTACTTGCTGTCTATACCCATTTTGTTGAGTTTTAATCATGAATGGATGCTGAATTTTGTCAAATGCTTTTTCAGCATCTATGGAGATGATCATGTGGTTTTTGTTGTTCTTTTTGTTGATGTGGTGGATGATGTTGATGCATTTTCGAATGTTGTACCATCCTTGCATCTCTGTGATGAATCCCACTTGATCATGGTGTATGATCCTCTTGATGTATTTTTGAATTCGGTTTGCTAATATTTTGTTCAGTATTTTTGCATCTACGTTCATCAGGGATATTGGTCTGTAATTTTCTGTTTTGGTGAGATCTTTGCCCCGTTTTGGTATCAGAGTGATGCTGGCTTCAAAGAATGCGTTTGGAAGTATTCCCTCCTCTTCTATTTTTTGGAAAACTTTAAGGAGAATGGGTGTTATTTCTTCTCTATATGTCTGGTAGAATTCAGAGGTGAATCCATCAGGTCCGGGGGTTTTGTTCTTGGGTAGTTTTTTGATTACCAATTAAATTTCATTGCTGGTGATTGGTCTGTTTAGTTTTTCTGTTTCTTGCTTGGTCAGTCTTGGGAGGTTGTATTTTTCTAAGAAGTTGTCCATTTCTTCTATGTTTTCCAGCTTGTTAGCATATAGATTCTCATAATATTCGCTTATATTTCTGTGCGATCCGTCGTGATTTTTCCTTTCTCTTTTCTGATTCTGTTTATGTGTGTAGATTCTCTTTTTCTCTTAATGAGTCTGGCTAGGGGTTTCTCTATTTTGTTTATTTTTACAAAGAACCAGCTCTTGGTTTCATTGAGTTTTTCTATTGTTTAATTCTTCTCAATTTTATTTATTTCTTCTCTGATCTTTATTATGTCCCTCCTTCTGGTGACTTTGGGCCTCATTTGTTCTTCTTTTTCCAATTTCGTAATTGTGTCTTTATACTATTCACTTGGGAATGTTCTTCTTTCTTTAGATAGGCCTGGATTGCAATATACTTTCCTCTTAGAACTGCCTTTGCTGCGTCCCACAGAAGTTGTGGCTTTGTGTTGTTGTTGTCATTTGTCTCCATATACTCTTTGATTTCTGTTTTGATTTGGTCATTGACCTATTGATTAATTAGGAGAATGTTGTTAAGTCTCCATGTATTTGTGAGCCTTTTTGTTTTCTTTCTAAAATTTAATTCTAGTTTAATACCTTTATGATCTGAGAAGTTGGTTGGTAGAATTTCAATATTTTCTACTTTACTGAGGTTCTTTTTGTGGCCTAGTATGTGGTCTATTCTGGAAAATGTTCCATGTGCACTTGAGAGGAATGTGTATCCTGGATTCCTATTCTTATTCTTATTATTTGTATTTCAATAGTTCAAGTGAATATGTGGCCTAGCAAGTTTTACTATCTGATCAGAAGTTGTAGAAGTGATTAAAAGAGCAGAAAGGCAGAAAAACGGATGTTCCTGGGATTTTTTTAATGAACTTATATAGATTTTCCAAATCTTTAATAATGAAAATGTACCACCTCTGGAATTTAAAAAATTTTGGCTTGCTGTATGTATGGATTTCTAAAGATATGCTTTTGAAGGGTTATGCACTGACAACTGTCTACTTCATGCATATGACCAATGACATGTCAGGGTCAAGACCTAAGAGTGTTGATGTAAATAAAGCACATGATTATGTCTTCATGTCGCAACTCATCGATTTATCACGGTTTTTGTTTTTCATCTGTTTTGTTCCAACAATAGGCTACCTTGGGGACAACATTAAGGGAAAAAAATCTAAGTTTAATAATATATGCAAGGTATGAAGTTATTATCAAGTATGACAGGTGTCTTTATTTTTAAAATATGTATGACATACAGAAGTAAAGACATTTTGTTTCTCAAACTGATTCACAGCAGGGTTCCTTTCAAAATAAGCATACCAAATACAAGTATTTTTAAGGACCATAAAAATGTAAGTAGCCTTTACATAACCCCACAGCTATGAAATTATCCTTAGAAAATAAAGCAAATGAAAGAAAAAAATTATTCCTGAGGTTGTTCACCCCCACTTAATTATAATGGTGAAAATTTGGAAACAACCTAAATGATTTACTGGGTCATGATTAAGTAAATTGAGTAATTATTAATCTCTGCTGGAATATTGTACAGCAATTAAAAATTGTAATTATGAGACCATGCTAAAATGTAAGGTAATTAGAAAAGAATGTTAAATGGTGAGGAAAATGATCTGCATGGTTCTGATTTTCACTTTAGTTATATTAATCTTAAGTCCATTTGTCCTGAAACTAGTCTCCTATTTTAGAATATTATGGCTTGAAAAATATTCTTAAATTCATTCTCTTCTATATTTCCCCTTATAAATATGCCCCTAAAAGGGCACCAAAGTTATCAATATAAGCTGGTTACAGGGATGGTAGTACAGCATGGAGAATGTAGCCAATGATTCTGTAATATCTTCTTATGCTGACAGACAGTAACTGCATCAAAGTGAAGATTTAATAATATAGGTAACTGTGGAAACACTGTGTTATATACTTGAAACCAATATAAGATTGTATATCAATGATATTTCAATTTAAAAAAATGCCCCTAAAGTTGAAGAAGCAATATAGAAACAGATAATCAACAAATGGGATTATTTGGTTCCATATACTCAAAAGTACAAAAGAATTTACAATTCCATTCACCAAGAAAATGGTTCACATTCCTACCCACTTAAAAACAAGAATTCCCCATAATAATTACCCAGCTTTTAAATTGTTTGTAGTTACTACAGTTATTAGAGAAATAATATCTGAAATTACACACCTAGATGTTATCCAAAATTCTTCCAGCTATTATAATAAGCCACTTTCTTTTGAAATTTTCCCTTGCCTCCTTTCCACTATTTATAAGAACCAAATGGAACCAGTTTGCTCCAGATTACTCACCACTCGCACTCCATAATGGACATGGGCCAGAGTGAAAGCAGTTGTTAATGTATATAGGAGAATGCTCTCAAGGTTAGAGGCTACTCCTAAGTTTACTACCACGACAACCAAGAAGAGAGGAACCAGCAACCAGTTCAAAGTTGGGCACCGGGTACTGCTCATCTGACAAACAATCAGCTGACACTTGAAGTTAGTTAAAAAAAAAAAAGAATGAAGATTTAATTAGCAAAGCACTTCCAAAACTAGTCACTCCAACATTTAAAAAGCGTTCAAGTACTTGAGCCAACACATTTACATTCCACTATTAAGTTCAGTAGTTCTCAACTGCTCAGGAGCCCAAATGGACCTCTGCTCCCACCTACAAACCCATGGCTCTCAGCCTATGTCTGAAGACACAGGAAGATAATTTAATAAGGATGCTATAAATGGCATTCTCCCACTGGCTAACAGTTTGGATACAAGAAATTTCTGCCAATTTTAAGATTCTATGATTATCTGAAAAAAAAATTTTAAAGCAGCCCCCCCAAACTGAACTTCATGGTGATGTGGAGATGCTACCACCAATTCAGTTGTATTACCAGAGGAAGGTCTCGAAGACTCTCTGGCTCCCTTTACTTTCAACATCTTACTCAAATATTGTTTATTCTTTCAGAAATATGTTTCATACAATCCATTAGTGTTTTCAAATTTTTAAATCCTGTGAAATCAGTACAACTCAGTATATTAAACACGTTAATGTGCAAGCTCAGTGGCTAAGTTACAAAATAAAACTTACTAAGGACCTGGGCTGAGCTAGAGCACGGGCTTCCTGGCTATCGGGGTCTTTTCTCAACTCCTCCAGTCTTTCACTCTGTCTGACAACCTCTTGCTGGGCCACAACAGTGAAAGGGATTTTTTTTTAATATACTGTATTTATTCCAAAGATTTTAATCTACATTCTTAATTTTAAAATCAGTTGATTAAAAAAAATGTGCATGGGGTATATGCATATGTGTGTGTTTTCTTGCTCTCAAAAACCCCTTTCAAGCTCCCTAAACTAATCATGAGATCTGAAGCCATTTTAGCCATACTGTTAATTAAGAGCGTCTGAAGGGAATTACTCCATGAATTCTTCAGCAGGCAACCAAAACAAAAAATTTAAGTATGCCATGGTTCCAAAGTACTACTGTAGTCTCCAAATCCTACTGCTTTTAAAGGAAATAATAAAATAATTTTCAGCAGGTTGTCTTTGCAGTTTTTAATTATTCTTTCAAATTTCTGATGTTAAATATCTTTAAATTAAAATCTGCTTTTTATAAGGTTTCTCAAATTATAAAATTCTGTCAGAAGTTTCCATATATACATATATGTTATGATTTTTCAAAGAAAAAAAATCTTACTGTGCTGTTGGCAAAAGCTGTTCCAACCATGAAGTAGAATACTCTAGGATGTATCTCTAAAATATCTGAAGGTGACCGGAGGATCCATGCTGTAGACAAAATGAATAGCAAACATGGAGAAAAGAAGGGAACCATAGCTTCATAGACTGAATTGTGTTTCAAGGTGTTATTTTTATAGCTTCTGAAAAAAAAAAATCAAGTAATACAAAGAATATTATTACATATAAAACCTACATTATATTTCTATTTTGTACTTTTTCAAGTACTTTCACACTTATTCTCTTATTTTATGCTTATAATAATCTCATGAGATAGGGAAAACCAGTATTACTAACCCCACTTTACAGACAGGTTAAGTGAAGATGTGAGAATTTAAATTTAGATAATTTGCTACAAAGAGGCAGGGCCAGGACTAGAACTGAAGTCTTCAGACCTCTATTCCCATTTTTAACTCTGGACTAAAAAGATGACTAAAACTTGGTCTTTGTTCTATGAGACTATATTCTTAACAGGGAAAATAAAATGAACACAAACAATACTAGAAGAGTACCGGTAGTGCTACTATGGTACAAAGTGATACAGAACTTCAGAGTGAAAGACTGAACTGAGATGGCCCACAGTATATCTGTGTCTATGGGCACACAAGCAGCACTCCATTACATGCTCACTCACCTGGACAGAAATCCAAATTCTATCCCTGGTTCTGCCACTGGTTATATGCCCTTGGGCAAGATATTGCCCAAACAGAACCTCATCTTTAGACGATAAAGAGGAAATGACTCAAATAATCTCTAAAGCTTTGAGGGCTTTAAATTTCATGGCTTCTATCAATGACTGCCAGCTGCCACAAATAGGGAAGATTCATAGAACTGGGCTTGACATGGATAGAATTCTGCAAGACAGATCTGAGAACTGAAGGATGAAGTGGGAAGTACCAGAAAGTGGTAGAGGACACAGTAGTCAAGAGTGCAAACAAAATTACTGAGAAGGGAAAGAGCAAAATATATCCAAGGTCACATAAGTAAATTCAGTGTGGCTGAGCAAAGGTGGAGAAATGCACAGAGCAGAGAAATGAAACACCACCTAGGCAACTCGGTTCCCTACCCCTGCCCTATTCTGCAGACAGGAATTTCTATATAGTACTATAAGAAGAGTCAGTGTAAGTCCAGGATCTAGTCCTAAACTATGTAAGTTCAGAAACTTTATGCTCATGCTAACTAAACTTACATGTATCAATTTATAAAAACATAATCAATGTACAAAAAGAACATAAGCCAATCAATATCAATATTCAAAGGGAATATGTTCCCTCCTGACTCATTCACAAAAAAATGACAATTTAGAAGACTGTTTGGTGAGCACAAAACTGTAACAAAAGAACATTTTGTGCTATGATTAAATTGACTAAAGCCTCCACAAATACCCTAAATTATCCTAACCTCATTCTAGATTCAAAATACAAGTTTCATGACCTTTTCAAAATGTCCAGATTCCAAAAGAAAAAAAGATCCTAAAATTCATCGAAATAACAATGTCTAAGACTTTCTAAATATTTCTTACCCAATTAAAAAATAAAATGCTTACCTGAAAAAGTTTAATAAACTCATTGGAAGAGTCACACATAATGCACAACCTAAAGAGAAGAATATTTAAATCATTTAAATTTATTTAAATAATTTAACTTATTATTTAAGAATGATTTCTATAATAATCAAATACATATAAAATATGTAGTATTTTTAGACCCAATAATTTTCAAGTTCAGGTTTACCTCTGTAATGAAATTAAATACATTTCTGAACATTTACAATGGGAAGAGTGGCAGTACAGTTTGGTAGATTTAGAGCAGAGAGGAGCCACACTGGGCTTGAATCTCAGCTGTGCTATCAATTGGTTATGTGACTTCAGGCAAATTAACCTTTCGTGCCTCTGTTTCCTCTTTTATAAAATACAGATGATAGTAATGACCCCATAGGATTTTGAGAATTAAATGGTTGTTAACATAAAGATGTCTGGAACAGTACCTGGCATATAGTAAATTGCAGAAGTGTGAATTTTTGAAAGAAAGGATGATAGGTGAATCCTACTGCTTCTAGTTAACACTTATTTTTACCTCCCCAGAATTCTTGATTTCCCCCCACCCCCGTCACCCGTACACTAGTTCTTTCCCCTCAAACCTGAAAAAAAGGATGGCTTTCCCAAGAAAACCTACCATCGCTTCTCACTGCCTACACAACTGTGCCATTTCCTATTAATTGCCAAACTTTTCTGTTGTTTCCAATTCCTCAGCACTTTTTCATTCTGCCTCCCCCCTACAGAAATTGTACTCTTGAAATTTACCAAGTTTTCCTAATAATCAAATTCAGTATTTCTTCATTCCTGACTTCTAAGTAAAATGACTGTTGACTGTTCTCCAATTGCAAGCCTTTCCTCCCTTTGCCTTCGTGATCCCACTCCACCGGGGCTTCTGCTAGCTATCCAACTACGTATCTGGCACCTCTGCCTCCTGCCTATTCCTAACTGGGCACTCGCCAGTGCTTCCACATTCCCTCAGGGAATCTTCCCTTAACAGCTCCAACTCCAAGCTTTCTACAGATGCCTCCAAAATCTAGTAAAGTGCTCCTGAGCAAGTTGGATAATCTCTCTGAGTTTCAGATTCCACAGCTGTATGACGAGAATGGGTTAAATGACTTCATAGTGTCACTTTCATCTTTAAAATTCTCTGATTCCATTATCTATGAGATATAAATTCCTGATTTTTTCTCTCAAATCCCAAATCATACATGTGGTAACTTTCTCTGCATTCATTTGGATATTTCATTGTCACTCAACATATTAGCCCTAGTTTGTCTACTTTGGACTCCCAGTGACTATACTTGCCTTTGTGGGTGGTTGATGTAACTGTGACCTTAAGGATCAAAGATAAAAGGGCATTCCTTCAAAACAGGACCCTAAGACATTTTGCTAAAAACAGATGAAAAGACTGGAACCCACCAAACAGAAATCTCATCTCAAAAGATGAATCACTCTGCTACTTCCAAGCCAACTGGAACAATGTTCCCTGAGTAGAATATCTTAGAGGGAAAGGGAGAAGACAAGCTTATGTCCTCAGTGTCCTCAAAAAATGTTAGCAGCTTACTCCACATGCTGGGAAGCACTGGTAGGGAGCCAGGGTTAAATGAATTAACACAGGAGCTCTTGGAGCTCTAAAGTATTGGAAATAGGTTGAAAGAAACTTGCAAAGATTGCTACCAAGAGTACTTGCAGTTTAAAACATCCTAAAATAGCTTTAAGTACAGCAAGCATGTAGAAACCTGGGCTCTATACAGGTTACCAGAGAGAATCACTCACTGCATTGTTCTTCTATTTTTCTCTGAACAGCACTTAATGTACTTTCTGTGGAGAGTATTTAGTTGATGACTTAAATATTTGTCTCTTAAACTCTTTGTGATAACAGTGACAGCACCCACACGTTTGCAGACCTGTTTTTCTACTGCCATAGGAGGGCCCAGACTTGATAAAAAAGGAAACTTAACAGCTAGAGAAAAATGAGAGTAGAATTCATTTCAACAAGTCTTGAGCAGAATAAACAGCAAGGATAATATGGTCACAAATTTCCAGGTTTATTTATTAAATAAGAACTTCAATTAAAACCACTAGGACAAAATCACTTTAAGAAAAGTAAAAATGACAATGAACAAGAGGGAAATTGTCATATATAGCAAACAAAGGGTCAATATACCTAATTTATGAAGAGCTTCTAAAGAAAAAAGGAAATAGTTAATCCAACAGCAAAAATTGGCTAGAGATGTAAAGAGTATACAGAAGAAAGAAATACAAATGGCTCTCAAACACCAGAAAAGTTCATTTATAGTAAGAGAAATAAATTTAAACTATACACGCGTATCATTTCTTACATATCAGACTGGTAAAAATCCAAGTTTGACAACACACTATACTTGTTAAACTGTAAACAAACAAGCACTTTCATACACAGTTGGTGGTTATTCAAAATCATGTATGATACAAAAGGGAATATGGGAATATTTAGTAAAATTGCATATATCTGTCCTTTACTAGCAATTCTTCTTTGAGAGATGTCTTCCAAAACACCACAGCAAAAATATGAAAAGATATATACATATGTACAATATATTCACTGCAATTTGTGTAGCAGCAAAAGACAGGAAATAACCCAAATTCCACCAGTAGGAGACTAGTAGAATAAACTATGGTACAGGCATGTACCATCAACTATGAAGTAACAGGCAGCTGTAAGAAGGAATGAAGAGGATCCTTATAGACCACTATGCAGTGATCACCAGCATATACTGTTAAGTGGAAAATAAAAGCAAGTATAGTAAAATATGTAGAGTATGCTACCATTTATCTATGAAAAGGGGTCTCACACACACACACACTAGGAAAGAAACAAAAGATAAACCAATAAATTAAAAACTAAAAATAGTTAACTGAGTGAAGAGAGGATTAGAGTAGTGATAGAATCTAGACTTCTTTGAACATATCTTGTTTTATATACAGATTTGACTTTGTAACCACGTAAAATAGTCACATAA
Source organism: Smutsia gigantea (assembly GCA_032199065.1). Lineage (NCBI taxonomy): Eukaryota > Metazoa > Chordata > Mammalia > Pholidota > Manidae > Smutsia > Smutsia gigantea. Next base: position 34,805 of record JAVSCE010004399.1, read on the forward strand.
CTATAAAGGAAAAATACATTTTTAAAGAGAAAGTAATCCTTAAAAACCAAAAGTAAAATTAAATAAACTTAAATGTACACATCCACAGTTTGTAGCATTAACCACAGTGTTGACTTTAAAATATAGTAACTCAACTGGGCATTTCTAGTGGTATAAACAGTAAGGACAAATGCAACAAAAACAAAGCTTAAAACTATTTTCAGTGATCATACTGTTACTCTTTTTGCTACAGTGTTCTGAGACTGTTCTATGGAATAAAGCAAATGAGTAATTACTTTGTATCACTGAAAACAAAGACTTTTATCAGAGTTTAAAGGAGATACAAATATAAGATCAATGAGGTTAAGTAAAAAAACCTGTATCATTAAATTTGATTTAGAATTATCAGTACAAATTCATAAGGTATTTTATCAAAAAAGACAAATTTTATTCCCCCAAGCTGTCCAATGAATGAATGGATTCCTAGGCAGTGATCAATGTCTGTTAATAACATCAGGTGAAGAGCTGATGCAGAACTTTGTTAACAGATGGGGCAGACATCTAATACCTCAACCCTCTGATCACTGCTAATATCACCAAGAGACAATCACCTACTAAGTATTATTGCCAAAAAAGAAAATCAAGCTTTCTATCTAGCCAAATTTATATATCTAAACAAATCTATGGATTAAGGTATAGGAAAAAAAGAGGCAGAAGAACATGTTAAATGACACAAGAAGAATGCAATCAGCAAAACGTGGAATGCAAGGCCAAATAACTCATTTTCTTCAACAAATACACTGCAAAGAAAAAACGGGTAAACCTATGTAAATTAAGAGACAAAGAGATATAAAAGATCTATCAAACAAATGCAATGTATAAGCCCTAGTTGGTGGCTATACAAACACAATTATATAAGGACATGTGAGAATTATGGAAATCTGAAAAATGACTAGATATTTCATATTAAGGAATTATTCACTTATTTGGTGTATAGTATTAAAATACATTTTTTAAAACAGGAATCTACATCACTTAGAGATACACAATGACATATTTATTCATGAAATGAAATGATGTCTGAGATTTGCTTCAAAATAGTCCAAAAGAAGAAGGATGTGTGGTAATGGTGGCATAAACAAGTACAGCAATTCTTCTCACAATTATTAAAAAGCAGACAATAATATTAAAAACAACTACCTAAAGGCACAAGAAAATAATCAAAGCCAGACAGAAACTTTAGAAGCACGGACACTTCATACATTGAGGAGTAACTCCAACTTTATGACTTCTTTGCCTGTCCCTTATCCCACCCCAGATGGTGGAAAGCTACAATCTTCCTTACCAGTTTGAGGAGGAAGATTACAGAATTTAGAGCAGCAGAGCAACTGGAAATTTAAGGGGTGGGAGATATTTTAGAAGAGAGAGAAAAAAGACTTCTGGGAAGATGGTGGTGTGAGCAGGGCGGCAGAAATCTCCTCCCAACACTATATTTATCTACGAAAACACAGCAAATACATCTATTCCTAAAAGAGAGACAAGAATACACAGGAAAGAGCACAGCGTGCAGCTACACCCGAGAGGACTCGGCACCCCAAGAGGCAGGTAAGATACAGAGCTGCGACCCGGCGGGACCCAAGAACTCCCCCACCCCAGCGAACCAGCGGGAGGAGAGGATTCAGAGCCGGGAGGGAGTGGAAGTACACCCCGTGAAGTAGCCAGCCCCGGTGATCAGCGCAGGGAGCGCTGACCCACGTTGCGAAGTGCAGCAGAGATTGGAGAGACAGAGGGGCAGGATCTGAGCGGGGAAAGCGCCAGGGTGCTTGTAGCCGGCTCCCAGGAAGGAAAAAAAAAAAGTGCGCGCTGTCTTCAGCGGTCTTAAAGAGACAGGAGCCCAGCGGAGGAGCCGGATCGCCCCAGCACACTCAGCCCAGCAGGCTGGGAGTCCGGGGGAGTTTCAGGCGCCTTAGCTGGCGACTGAGGAAGCATAGCGATACTTACACTTCTCCCTGAGATCAACAGCCTCCTATTCGTTCCCACCCCTACCAGAGAGATAAAGGGCCCTGCGGAGCGGAGCAGAGCGGAGCGGAGCGGAGCGGCTACGGCTGCGGAAGAGTGGGGCAATCGCGCCACCTACAGCATTCCCACAGAATCTACTCCCGGTGGGCGTTTTGTTTTTGTTTTGTTTTGTTTTGTTTTTGTTTTTTCTTTTCTTTCGGTTTTTCTTTTTTTTCTTTCTTTCTTTATTCTTTCTTTCTCTTTTTTTTCTTCTCTTTTTAAAGTCTTAAAGAGCCCAGCTGACAAACGTGGCAACTACCACTGACCAATTCTATAGCCATGAAAAGACAGAGGAATATGGTTCAGACCAAAATCAACCAGACAAGCCCAGAGATGGAGCCTGAAGGGATGGAAATGCACAGTCTTCCGGAAAAGGATTCAGAATAAAAGTCATAACCATGCTGAAGGACCTACAGAGAAATGTGCAAGAGCTGAGGGAGGAAGTGAGGGAACTGAGGAAAGACAATGCAGAAATCAGACAAGCGATCGACGGGCTTAACAGAAGAATGGAAGAGATGCAAGAGACTGTTAATGGAATAGAAAACAGAGAACAGGAGTACAGAGAAGCTGAGGCAGAGAGAGATAAAATGATTTCTAGGAATGAAAGAATATTAAGAGAACTGTGTGACCAATGCAAACAGAAGAATATTCACATTATAGGAGTACCAGAGGAAGAAGAGAGAGAAAAAGGGATAGAAAGGGTCTTTGAAGAAATAATTGCTGAAAACTTTCCCTCGCTGGGGAAGGAAATGGTCTCGCAGTCCACTGAAGCTCATAGATCTCCCAACACAAGGGACCCAAGGAAGACAACACCAAGACACATAATAATTAAGATGGCAAAGATCAAAGATAAAGACAGGGTATTAAAGGCAGCTAGAGAGAGAAAAAAGATCACCTACACAGGAAAACCCATCAGACTATCATCAGACTTCTCAACAGAAACCTTACAGGCCAGAAGAGAATGGCATGATATATTTAATGTTATGAAACACAAGGGCCTCGAACCAAGAATATTGTATCCAGCATGATTATCATTTAAATATGATGGAGGGATTAAACAATTTCCAGACAAACGAAAGTTGAGAGAGTTTGCCTCTCATAAACCACCACTACAGGATATCTTAAATGGACTGCTCTAGATGGAAGCACACCTAAGGCTAAAAAGATGTCACCAGAGAAAATAAAATCATAGCAAAGAAAGCAGACCATCCAAATACTAACTAAAGGCAAAGAATAAAACACCTATTATAGAAAGAATGGAGGAGGAGGAATAAGAAGAGAGAGAAATAAAGAAACATCAGACTGTGTTTATAATAACAAGAAAGTTAAGTTAGACTGTGAGATAGTAAAGAAGCAACCCTTGAACCCTTGGTAACCACGAATCTAAAGCCAACAATGGCAGTAAGTACATATCTATCAATAATCACCCTAAATGTAAATGGACTGAATGCACCAATCAAAAGACACAGAGTAACAGAACGGATAAAAAAGCAAGACCCATCTATATGCTGCCTACAAGAAACTCACCTCAAATCCAAAGATATACACAGACTAAAAGTGAAGGGATGGAAAAAGATATTTCATGCAAACAACAAAGAGAAAAAAGCAGGTGTGGCAGTACTTGTATCAGACAAAATAGACTTCAAAACGAAGAAAGTAGCAAAAGATAAAGAAGGACATTACATAATGATAAAGGGGTCAGTCCAACAAGAAGATATAACCATTATAAATATATATGCACCCAACACAGGAGCGCCAGCATATGTGAGACAAATACTAACAGAATTAAAGGAGGAAATAGACAGCAATGCATTCATCTTAGGAGACTTCAACACACCACTCACTCCAGAGGACAGATCAACCAGACAGAAAATTAAGTAAAGACACAGAGGCACTGAACAACACACTAGAACACATGGACCTAACAGACATCTACAGAACTCTACACCCAAAAGCAACAGGATACACATTCTTCTCAAGTGCACATGGAACATTTTCCAGAATAGACCACATACTAGGCCACAAAAAGAACCTCAGTAATTTCAAAAATATTGAAATCCTACCAACCAACTTCTCAGATCACCAAGGTATAAAACTAGAAATAAATTTTAGAAAGAAATCAAAAAGGCTCACAAATACATGGAGACTTAACAACACTCTCCTAATTAATCAATGGGTTAACGACCAAATCAAAACAGAAATCAAAAAATATATGGAGACTAATGACAACAACAACACAAAGCCACAACTTCTGTGGGACGCAGCAAAGGCAGTTCTAAGAGGAAAGTATATTGCAATCCAGGCCTATTTAAAGAAGGAAGAACATTCCCAAATGAATAGTCTAAAGACACAATTACTGAAATTGGAAAAAGAAGAACAAACGAGGCCCAAAGTCACCAGAAGGAGGGACATAATAAAGATTAGAGAAGAAATAAATAAAATTGAGAAGAATAAAACAATAGAAAAAATCAATAAAACCAAGAGCTGGTTCTTTGAAAAAATAAACAAAATAGACAAACCCCTACCCAGACTCATTAAGAGAAAAAGAGAATCTACACACATAAACACAATCAGAAATGAGACAGGAAAAATCACGATGGACCCCACAGAAATACAAAGAATCATAACAGAATATTATGAGAATCTATATGCTAACAAGCTGGAAAACATAGAAGAAATGGACAACTTCTTAGAAAAATACAACCTTCCAAGACTGACCAAGCAAGAAACAGAAAAACTAAACAGACCAATCACCAGCAACGAAATTGAATTGCTAATCAAAAAACTACCCAAGAACAAAACCCCTGGGTCTGATGGATTCACCTCTGAATTCTACCAGACATATAGAGAAGAAATAACACCGATTCTCCTTAAAGTTTTCCAAAAAATAGAAGAGGAGGGAATACTTCCAAACTCATTCTTTGAAGCCAGCATCACTCTAATACCAAAACCTGGCAAAGAACTCACCAAAAAAGAAAATTACAGACCAATATTCCTGATGAACGTAGATGCAAAAATACTCAACAAAATATTAGCAAACCGAATTCAAAAATACATGAAGAGGATCATACACCATGATCAAATGGGATTCATCCCAGGGATGCAAGGATGGTACAACATTCGAAAATGCATCAACATCATCCACCACATCAACAAAAAGAAGAATAAAAACCACTTTATCATCTCCATAGATGCTGAAAAAGCATTTGACAAAATTCAGCATCCATCCCTGATTAAAACTCTCAACAAATGGGTATACACGGCAAGTACCTCAACATCATAAAGGCCATATATGACAAACCCACAGCTAACATCATACTTAACGGCGAGACGCTGAAAGCTTTTCATCTAAGATTGGGAACAAGACAGGGATGCCCACTCTCTCCACAGTTATTCAACATAGTACTGGAGGTCCTAGCCACGGCAATCAGACAAAACAAAGACATACAAGGCATCCAGACTGGTAAAGAAGAAGTCAAATTGTCACTATTTGCAGATGACATGATACTGTACATAAAAAACCCTGAAGATTCCATTCCAAAACTACTAGAATGAATATCTGAATTCAGCAAAGTTGCAGGATACAAAATTAACACACAGAAATCTGTTGCTTTCCTATACACTAATGATGAACTAACAGAAAGAGAAATCAGAAAAACAATTCCATTCACAATTGCATCAAAAAGAATAAAATACCTAGGAATAAACCTAACGAAGGAAGTGAAAAACCTGTACTCTGAAAACTACAAGACACTCCTAAGAGAAATTAAAGAGGACACTAACAAATGGAAATGCATCCCATGCTCTTGGCTAGGAAGAATAAATATTGTCAAAATGGCTATACTACCTAAAGCAATCTACAGATTCAATGCAATCCCTATCAAACTACCAACAGCTTTCTTCAATGAACTGGAACAAATAATTCTAAAATTCATATGGAACCACAAAAGACCCCGAATAGCCAAAGCAATCCTGAGAAGGAGGAATAAAACAGGGGGAATTACACTCCCTGAATTCAAGCTCTACTACAAAGCCACAGTAATCAAGACAATTTGGTATTGGCACAAAAACAGACCCACAGACCAGTGGAACAGAATAGAAAATCCAAACATTAACCCAAACATATACAGTCAATTAATATTTGATAAAAGTGCCTTGGATATACAATGGGGAGATGACAGCCTCTTCAGCAGCTGGTGTTGGAAAAACTGGACAGCTACATGTAAGAGAATGAAACTGGACTACTGTCAGCCCCATACACAAAGGTAAACTCAAGGTAGATCAAAGGCCTGAATGTAAGTCATGAAACCATAAAACTCTTAGAAAAAAACATAGGCAAAAATCTCTTGGACATAAACATAAACATATCTCCCCGGGCAAGGGAAACAAAAGCAAAAATGAACAAGTGGGACTATATCAAGCTGAAAAGCTTCTGTACAGCAAAGGACACCATCAGTAGAACAAAAAGACATCCTACACTATGGGAGAATATATTCATAAAAAACGCATCTGATAAAGGGTTGACATCCAAAATATATAAAGAACTCATGCACCTTAACAAACAGAAAGCAAATAATCCAATTAAGAAATGGGCAGAGGACATGAATAGACACTTCTCCAAAGAAGAAATTCAGATGGCCAACAGGCACATGAAAAGATGCTCCACATCGCTAATCATCAGAGAAATGCAGATTAAAACCACAATGAGATATCACCTCACACCAGTGAGGATGGCCAACATCCAAAACACAAACAACAACAAATGTTGGCGAGGATGTGGAGAAAAGGGAACCCTCCCACACTGCTGGTGGGACTGCAAATTAGTTCAACCATTGTGGAAAGCAGTATGGAGGTTCCTCAAAAAACTCAAAATAGAAATACCATTTGACCCAGGAATTCCACTCCTAGGAATTTACCCTAAGAATGCAGCAGCCCAATTTAAAAGGACAGATGCACCCCTATGTTTATTGCAGCACTATTTATAATAGCCAGGATATGGAAGCAACCTAAGTGTCCATCAGTAGATGAATGGATAAAGAAGAAGTGGTACATATACACAATGGATTATTATTCAGCCATAAGAAGAAAACAAATCCTACCATTTGCAACAACATGGATGGGGCTAGAGGGTATTATGCTCAGTGAAATAAGCCAAGCAGAAAAAGACAAGTATCAAATGATTTCACTCATATGTGGAGTATAAGAACAAAGAAAAAATACTGAAGGAACAAAACAGCAGCAGACTCACAGAACCCAAGAACGGACTAATAGTTACCAAAGGGAAAGGGACTGGGGAAAATGGGCGGGAAGGGAGGGATAAGAGGGAAAAAGGGGCATTACGATTAGCAGATGTAGTGTTGGGGGGGCACGGGGAGGGCAGTACAACTCAGAGAAGACAAGTAGTGATTCTATAGCATCTCACTACGCTGATGGACAGTGACTGTAATGGGGTTGGTGGGGGGGACCTGATGAAGGGGTAGTTTAATAACTGTAATATTGCACATGTAATTGTAGATTAATGATAATAAAATGAATTATATTTAAAAAAAAAAGAAGAGAGAGAAAAACTAGGGCTGAGATTCAAAATCTGAGTATAAACTGTGCCCAAATCCTTGCTGGCTCCTAAACTAAACAGGCAACAGGGGACCCTAAGAAGCATGGTAAAAAATCAAGCAGAATAGAGGAAGCACTGTCTTTGAAAGACAGAGGTGCTCTTGGAGAGATCTGTGCATCTGCTATGCCTTTCGTTAAGTATATTTCCAGTCTCCTCTCAGCTTGAGCTACAGCAAGCAGAAGCCTTCTTGGCTTAAGGAGTCAGAAGGCAGAATACAGCTGCTAGCAGAGCCAAGTGATTCAGGAGGGGAAAACCCTGGAAACAAGGAAACCAAAGAGAAGATGAACACCAAAATCTCAGAATCAACTTTGTCCAAATCTTTCAGCCAACTATTAAACTGACATAGACACAAGGAAGACACCCCAAAGAACCAGGCTGAAAAAACAGCAACAGCCGAAAATATTTGAAGAGATATCAAGTTACTGCACAGCACAAGGGAGAAGGATTTCTCAGTCTGAACAAAAGCAAAAATCCTCAGGAAAACAAAACAGATTCTAAGGTCTCTAACAAACATTTCCAATTTCTACAAAAACTGCTGGATAAGCAAAGAAATAGAAAAAAAAGCAGTCAATAGAAACTGACTCTAGATGGGCTCAGATTTTGAATTTGGCAGACAGACTTTAAAACTGTCATTTTAAATATATTCAAGGAACTTAAGGAAAATACAGTGATAATGAATGACCAAATTGGGAATCTCAATATAGAGAAATGTAAAGCATAAAAAGAACCAAATGGAAAATTCTAGAGCTGAAAAGTAAAATAACTTAAATGACAGGTCCCATTAAAGATTCACTACATGGGCACACCAGCAGATTGGAAATCACAGAAGAAAAAAAGCAGTGAACTTAAAGATAAATAGAGATTACGTACTAATAAAAGATTAAAGAAAAATCAATAAAGCATCATAAAATTACCTGTAAGACAATCAAGTGAAGCAGTCTAACATACATATAAGGAGAGGAAGGACAGAAAAAAAATATCTGAAGAAATAAACTGTGGCTGAAAACTTCCCACATTTAGTAAAAAACATTAACTTACAGATCTAACAAGCTCAACAAATACTAACATGACCAAACCAAAGAAAATAACACCTAGGTACATCATAGTCAAACTTCTGAAAGCCAAAGATAAAAAAAGAGAATCTTGAAAGCAGTAACAAAAATGACACATTGCATATACAGTTACAATGACATATGAGCTGAAATGGATAAAAGAGGGTATCAGAACGACATGCTCAAAATGCTGAAAGGAAAAAAAAAGGCAAAATCGAGACACTGTCCCATAAACAAAATCAGAGAATACATTGCTACCAGGACTGCACTACAAGAAATTCTAAAGGAAATCCTTCAGACTTCTGAGCAAAAACACCACCTGGAAAGCCGGGGTACAGTACAGAAAGGAAGGAAGTGCAGCAGAAATGGCGAATAAGTGGGTAAGTACAAAAAACTATACATTGTAATATAACTTAGGGGTTAGAGGGTAGGGATACATGTGAAACAAGACTGGCACTCATACTGAAAACTGTTGAAACTAGGTAACAGTACGTAGGGACTTATTATATAAAAATAAAAAGACTATGCAACTAATAGTGAGGAAAAAGCAGAAGTTGCAGTACTTGTATCAGACAAAATAGACTTCAAAACAAAGAAAATCACAAGAGACAAAGAAGGACATTACATAATGATAAAAGGGTCAGCCCAACAAGAGGATATACCTATTATAAATATCTATGCACCCAACACAGGATCACCTACATATGTGAAACAAATACTAACAGAATTAAAGGGGGAAATAGAATGCAATGCATTCATTTTAGGAGACTTCAACAGACCACTCACTCAAAAGGACAGATCAACCAGACAGAAAATAAATTAAGAGACAGAGGCACTCAACAACATATTAGAACAGATGGACCTAATGGACATCTATAGAACACTCCATCCAAAAGCAACAGGATACACATTCTTCTCAAGTGCACATGGAACATTTTCAAGAATAGATCATATATTAGGCCACAAAAAGAACCTCAGTAAATAAAAAAAGATTGAAATTGTACCAACCAGCTTTTCAGATCACAAAGGTATGAAACTAGAAATAAATTACACAAAGAATATGAAAAAGCCCACAAACACATGGAGGTGTAATAACATGCTCCTAAATAATCAATAGATCAATGACAAAATAAAAACACATCTCAGGCAATATATGGAGACAAATGACAACAATAATTCAACACCCCAAAATCTTGGGAGGCAGTGAAGGCCATGCTAAGAGGGAAATATATTGCAATACAGGCCTACCTCAGGAAAGAAGAACAATACCAAAGGAACAGTCTAAATTCACAATTAATGAAACTAGAAAAGGAAGAACAAATGAGGCCCAAAGTCAGTAGAAGGAGGGACATAATAAAGATTAAAGCAGAAATAAATAAAATAGAGAAGAATAAAACAAAAGAAAGAATCAATGAAAGCAGGAGCTGGTTCTTTGAGAAAATAAACAAAATAGATAAACCGCTAGCCAGACTTATCAAGAAAAAAAAAGAGTCTGAACACATAAACAGAATCAGAAATGAGAAAGAAAAAATCACTACGGACACCACAGAAATACAAAGAATTATGAGAGAATGCTATGGAAAATTATATGGTAACAAACTGGATAACCTAGAAGTAATGGACAACTTTCTAGAAAAATACAACCTTCCAAGGCTGACCCAGGAAGAAACAGAAAATCTGAATAGACCAATTACCAGCAAAGAAATTGAACTGGTAATCAAAAAACTACCTAAGAACAAAACTCCTGGACCAGATGGTTTCACTGCTGAATTTTATCATTTAATGAAGACCTAATACCCATCCTCCTTAAAGTTTTCAAAAAAGTAGAAGAGGAGGGAATACGCCCAACCTCCTATGAGGCCAACATCACTCTAATACCAAAACCAGTCAAAGACACCACAAAAAAAGAGAATTACAGACCAATATCCCTGATGAACATAGATGCAAAAATACTCAACAAAATATTAGCAAACCAAATTCAAAAATACATCAAAAAGATGATCCATCATGATCAAGTGGGATTCATCACAGGGATGCAAGGATGGTACAACATTCGAAAATCCATCAACATCATTCACCACACCAACAAAAAGAAGGACAAAAAAAACACGATCATCTCCATAGATGCTGAAAAAGCATTCGACAAAATTCAACATTTATTCATGACAAAAACTCTTAACAAAATGGGTATAGAGGGCAAGTACCTCAACATCATAAAGGCCATATATGACAAACCCACAGCCAACATTATACTTAACAGCGAGAAGTCTAAAGCTTTTCCTTTAAGATCGGGAACAAGACAAGGATGCCCACTCTCCCCACTTTTTATTCAACATAGTTCTGGAGGTCCTAGCCACAGCAATCAGACAACACAAAGAAATAAAAGGCATCCAGATTGGTAAGGAAGCAGTCAAACAGTCCCTGTTTGCAGATGACATGATATTGTACACAAAAACCCTAAAGAATCCACTCCAAAACTATTAGATCTAAAACTGAATTCAGCAAAGTTGCAGGATACAAAATTAATACACAGAAATCTGCTGCATTCCTATACACTAATGATGAACTAGCAGAAAGAGAAATCAGGAAAACAATTCCATTCACAATTGCATCCAAACGAATAAAATACCTAGGAATAAACCTAACCAAGGAAGTGAAAGACCTATACCCTGAAAACTACAAGACACTCTTAAGAGAAATTAAAGAGGACACTAATAAATGGAAATTCATCCCATGCTCTTGGCTAGGAAGAATTAATATTGTCAAAATGGCCATCCTGCCTAAAGGAATCTATAGATTCAATATAATCCCTATCAAAATACCTACAGCATTCTTCAATGAACTAGAGCAAATAGTTCTAAAATTCATATGGAACCACAAAAGACCCCAAATAGCCAAAGCAATACTGAGAAGGAAGAATAAAGCTGGGGGGATTACACTCCCTGACTTCAAGCTCTACTACAAAGCCACAGTAATCAAGACAATTTGGTACTGGCATAAGAACAGGCCCACAGACCTGTGGAACAGACTAGAGAGCCCAGATATATACCCAAGCATATATGGTCAATTAATATACGATAAAGGAGCCATGGATATACAATGGGGAAATGACAGCCTCTTCAACAGCTGGTGTTGGCAAAACTGGACAGCTACATGTAAAAGAATGAAACTGGATTACTGTCTAACCCCATACACAAAAGTAAACTCAAAATGGATCAAAGACCTGAATGTAAGTCATGAAACCATAAAACTCTTAGAAAAAAATATAGGCAAAAATCTCATGGACATAAACATGAGCAACTTCTTCATGAACATATCCCCGGGCAAGCGAAACAAAAACAAAAATGGACAAATGGGACTATATCAAACTAAAAAGCTTCTGTACAGTGAAGGACACCATCAGTAGAACAAAAAGACATCCTACAGTATGGGAGAACATATTCATAAATGACATATCTGATAAGGGGTTGACAGCCAAATTATATAAAGAGCTCACACACCTCAACAAACAAAAAGCAAATAAGCCAATTAAAAAATGGGCAGAGGACCCAGGAATCCCACTCCTAGGAAATTACCCTACAAATGCAGCAGCCCAGTTTGAAGAAGACGGATGCACCCCTATGTTTATCGCAGCACTATTTACAATAGCCAAGAAATGGAAGCAACCTAAGTGTCCATCAGTAGATGAATGGATAAAGAAGATGTGGTACATATACACAATGGAATATTATTCAGCCATAAGAAGAAAACAGATTCTACCATTTGCAACAACATGGATGAGCTAGAGGGTATTATGCTCAGTGAAATAAGCCAGGCGGAAAAAGACAAGTACCAAATGATTTCACTCATCTGTGGAGTATAAGAACCAAGAAAAAACTAAAGGATCAGAACAGCAGCAGATTCACAGAACCCAAGAATGGACTAACAGTTACCAAAGGGAAAGGGACTGGGGAAGATGGGCGGGAAGGGAGGGATAAGGGGGAAAAAGGGCTATTACAATTAGCATACATAATGTAGCAGGGGTGGGGGTGAGGCGAGGGGATACAAGGGAAGGCAGTATAACACAGAGAAGACAAGTAGTGATTCTATAACGTCCTTCTACGCTGATGGACAGTGACTGCAATGGGGGTATGTGGTGGGGACTTGATAATAGGGGGAGTCTAGTAACCATAATGTTGCTCATATAACCGTATATTAATAGCAAAAAAAAATAGAAAGACTAGAAAGAATATAGATATTTAAATTTTTTCATAATAAAAAGAAAAATAATGAGAGGGGAAATCCTGCTCTCTATCTTGGTGGCCAGTGTATTGTACCTAAGGAAGGCAACATTCCGTAACGGCAAGAAGGAGCCACTCTTGCTTCCCACCAACCTTTTCTACCCCTCCCTGATCAACTTACAGCTCTAGTGTACCTCAACCACCCCAACCCCAGCACCACCAATTCTATCAGCAGAAACTAGATAGCTTTAGCCCCAAAGCCCTTTTATCTCTTTCCATCTGCTCAAACCTAGTAGTGAAAAAGCTGCTTTACTTGTAGTTTTGTTTCAGAGGGAAGAATTCAGATAAATTTATAAATTACAAAGATTACGTGCCTATTAAAATAACCCACTTAACATTCTAAAAATATCTCATATACCAGAGGATTCCATCTTATCTTTAAATTTAACACTTAAATGTAAAATTCAGCAACCTGCCATAGGGAAAAGTTGCTTAAATCAAAAGATCACTATGTGGTGGAGTGAAAAACAGCCCTTTCAAGGTAAAGAAATTACAATTAACACAGGTAGCCAAAAATGAACATTTGATAGACTATAATGGGGTTCCTAAAATATCTGTATCAAGAGACACAGAAAAAGGCCTACACCCACTCTTTTCCTGAAAGCCTGTGCCTAATGCTTGTACCAGCTTCTCAGTTGTTTCTAAGCCTTACCCAATTCCCATTCTATTACCAACTGACAGAGAGAGGGTTATTATTTAGTTAAAGCACAATAGCCAACAAGTATGCTTTTTTACTTCTAAGCCTTAGGGCCCTTCCAGGGTCCCCAAAAAAACCCAAGTTCCCCTCCTCTTTGCCCCTTTCCATAGAAAACATTCTCCCCCTTTAAATCAATTATCCTGTAAATATCTCCTTTGGCTAAAACCAAAAGGGAAACTACCACAATCAAAAACCTTTACCTAGCATTCTGTGGCATACCAAGGAGGGTATCTGAGAGAAACAGAGGCTCAATATTTGGAGTGGATATATTATAAAATAATCTGTGTTTCATCTATTCTATTTCCTACAAACTCATAATCTTCAATTTTGAGATAAGTATGAAACCTATACCAAATGTCCACCTAATCATGGATCCTGCAATACAGTCTAGATTAATTTGTAAGGTTTGTGTGGTTTTGATATTTCCTTTGGATTAGAAATAGCTTGGTGAAAAACAAGAAAACAAAACAAAGAAACCTTATTTTCCTTAATGGTTTGGTTGAAATCCTATAGGGCTGTCGGGGCGTTCTGTTTGCTGGAGAGCATGGGGGAGGGGGAAGGGTGCTGTTGCTTGTTATAATCAAACACTGGCTTTGATAACAAAGTGATGTTAAAACAGGCTTCAACATGGAGCTTCTTACCAATAATCATTGCAGTGAATAGGTCTCTATATAAGAAATTAAACAGGAAAGGTTCATACCAGGCCTCAACTCCCACAATCGAAGTCACTATGTAGACAAGAGAAATAGTCTGGAAGGAAAATGCACACAAAAGCACATAGAGGCATTAACAGCTGGAAAGATCCGGGAGTCAATAATGCTTTATGCAGCATAAGTCTAGTAAACAGTTTTAGTAAAAGCAAGAAGTATGCTTAACTTTGACACTGTGGCAAGTCTTCTTGCCTTTAAAAATATTTTTTTTCAGCCAACAATGCCATAAAATGACTAACTTCCAGACAATGCAAGCAACTGGCCATGATTCAGAACACTTTAAGGCACTTCATAAACTGGTTAAGCCATAAGATGACCCAATTTGCCCACCCAACCACTTTCTTCAAACATACTCCAACTTCTGATTACTTACTGGAGCTTTAGGTGCAAATGGGCAAAAATGGCAACACAAAAAGCAGGGGATTCAAAGGCAGGGAGAGTTAATAGCAAGCCTATTAAGTAAGAGAAAACAAATCTCTACTCACTGAGAAGTTGGCAATCAAGACAAAAAGCCAACAATTTAATCATATGGTTCCATCTTTCTTTACAAAATCAACAGTTCAAATGGTTATTTATTAAGAAACCGTTTGTTGATATTAATTGCATTGTGATTATGTTTTTTAAAAAGAGCTCTTACCATTACAGGTACATAGTAAAATATTTATCACATAGTATCAGGAATTTTCTTTAAAATAGTTGGGAGAGGGGGTGAGGAAGGGTATTCATGAAACTAGACTGGTCATGTGTTAACCGCTGAAACTAAGAAATGGGTACACAAGGGTTCACTATACTATTCTCTATACTTGTGTGGATTATAAGAATCAGAATAAACTAGGTTTGAAATTTTCTATAAACAAGTAAAAATAATATAAAATGGGAAATTTTTTAAAAGCACGTATCAGTTCTAACCAAAAAAAACATAAGGGCAATAAAAAAGGAATAACAAAAACTCATGGCAGTGTTGAAAATTTCAGGCAAACATATACTTACCACTTGGCTAATGTCATATCCCCATGGCAGGAAAAGAATCCCTGTGTTATACTTTTCCCAGTGAGACAGGATGAAAGAAAATAAAACTACCCATAGCAGGAGATAAAGAACAAAAACACTGACGCCAGATGGTCCTCGTCCAAAGATGGAATACACAGTTACAACAAAGTAAACACATGACCAACTATCCAGGCCATGGTCAAAAAGCTCCCCTAAGGGGGTGCTGGAACTGGTTCTCCGAGCTTGCTTTCCATCCACACCATCTGCAACAAAAACACATTTCCAAAAGAAAAGGTCAGCATAGAAAAGCTCAGTATGAACAATGTCTTCTTTAGTAAACTGGAAACAGAACAAAACAAAACAAATCAGCATATCATAGGAATGTTAATTAACTGAAGTATAGCTACCATCTGCTACTATAAAAATCCAATAAAATTCAAAGGTCTCAGAAATAAAATCCATAGTTTCTCAAAGTTCAATCTAAAAGTTAAAATGTTTTATCACACTGAGTATTATCAATTTCAGATCTGACGAAGAATTTTTGTTGGACTCAGAATTCTTCCAAATCTGTTTTTTTTTATTTTGTTTGTTTGTTTGTTTTAAGGTATAATTGACATCCAGTATTATATTAGTTTCAGGTGTACAACATAGTGATTTGACATTTGCATGCATTGTAAAATGGTCACCACAGTAAGTCTAGTTACCATCTGTCACATTACAAATACAGTATTACTGACTATATTCCCCTTGAGTTGTTCCTAGCCACAAATTCTCAAGCCTCCAGAGACTATTCAATAGTTATTCACTACAGTTTAACAACTCCTTGCTCTAGGATCCAAAAACACTCTGTAGTTCAGTTACAACACCTATATCATCTTGTTTGATATTCCTCACTTCTTTACAGATGTACCACCTCCACAATTTTAAGTCTTGCAGAAAAGGCTTTTGCACATGATATTCAGGAAATATAAGAATTAAATTTATTGAAAATGTGCAATGAACTATTCTTGATGCTGTCAGTATTATAAGAATAAGTTTGTGCCCTCAGATGTTTAAAACTGAGAAAGGAAGACAAAATGTGATAATTAAAGATACAGTGTATCACAAACCATAGAGTACAGAAAAGGGGCAAGTTCTTTTCAGGCTAACATCATCTAGAATGGTTTTCCAGATACGACGAAATCTGAGTGAGGACATAAAGAATGAGTTGGATTTCAACAGATGGAGTATGCCATTTCACGAGGAGGGAGTGCTATCAGCAAATCGCCAAGATGGAAAAGCAAAAGCATGTTCAGAGAATGCAAGCAGAAACTAGTATGTGAAGAGGGCAGTATTAAGAACTTAGAAGGAAGGTCTGAACCACTCTAAAAGTTGGGAGTATGGGGTGGTACTCAAAGTATCTGAGACTAGGGACAGGAGTGCAAGCAATGGAGTGCTTCAGGAGGACACACCTGACATCGGTAGGAATGACAGAGTGGGGCACTAATTAGTACCCCTGAACTGAGATGGAATGTAGTGGGAGTGAGAAGCTGGAGCAGGTGAGATATAATAAAAATGACAATGTGGCAAAAGATAGGAGGTGAGTCTAAAGGACAAGAAGCCCATCTCCAAAATTTCCCATCTGGGTGACTAACAGGGTGATAATGTAAACAGAAATAAGGAAGTCCAAAAAATGAGCAAGACTGACAGAAAAATACTGAGTGCAATTTTAGATGCTGAAACTTAAGCATGGGCAGGATAGCCACATGGTAATGTCTAATAACTCAAACTAAGGGTACTTATTAGCAACTTGAAAGATAGATATTAACTAGATATAAACATAGGGGTCGTCTCAACAGTGTTAAGAATTAGGATTACCAGAGAAATGAGAAAGAGAATGCTAAGGATAAAGCACAGTGGAACACCTTCATTTAGGGGCAGAAAAGAGGAGACGGGGAAGAGAAAAGGAGAGAGAATAGTAAAACCTAGTTAAAAAGAAAGAAGAGTTTGAATTACAAAAATTTCTCCCCAAAATAAAGTTTTATTAACCAAGTGCATCAGAATTTGGCTAACTGTAAAGATTCAGATTTGAGAAATTAAAATTTTCTTATAATTACTGTGTTTATCTTGCTCACCACAGTATATTCCCAGTGCTAGCTTAGTTTATGGCAAAGAGGCCTTTTAAAATATTGTTTAAGTAATGAAAGGATGACTCCCAAACTCCTGGCCAAATACTACAGGATCTGTTACAAAGGGTTGGGAACTTTACTGCCTGTAAGTAGCTAAAATACTGCCTAAAAGTCTTTTCTCATTATTTGCTGGTTTAATTTCCTATTGTCAGTGTAACTCCTGTGTAGTTATTACAAGTACTGAATTCATGAACTACGTATTAATTAGGTTTTTATACACCTTCTCCTTAAACCTACTCCAGCTCTACAAGACTGGGGTCTAGATATGTTTCACAATGTTTTTTTTCTTTAAGAAACGTAATTCAGAGAATATTGTATCCAGCACGATTATCATTTAAATATGATGGAGGGATTAAACAATTTCCAGATAAACGAAAGTTAAGAGAATTTGCGTCTCATAAACCACCACTACAGGATATCTTAAATGGACTGCTCTAGATGGAAGCACACCTAAGGCTAAAAAGATGTCACCAGAGAAAAAAAAAATCATAGCAAAGAAAGCAGACCATCCAAATACCAACTAAAGGCAAAGAATAAAACACCTATTATAGAAAGAATGGAGGAGGAGGAATAAGAAGGGAGAGAAAGAAAGAAACATCAGACTGTGTTTACAATAACTTAACAAGAAAGTTAAGTTAGATTGTTAGATAGTAAAGAAGCAACCCTTGAACCCTTGGTAACCACGAATCTAAAGCCAGCAATGGCAATAAGCACATACCTATCAATAATCACCCTAAATGTAAATGGACTGAATGCACCAATCAAAAGACACAGAGTAACAGAATGGATAAAAAAGCAAGACCCATCTATATGCTGCCTACAAGAAACTCACCTCAAATCCAAAGATATACACAGACTAAAAGTGAAGGGATGGAAAAAGATATTTCATGCAAACAACAAAGAGAAAAAAGCAGGTGTTGCAGTACTTGTATCAGACAAAATAGACTTCAAAACGAAGAAAGTAGCAAAAGATAAAGAAGGACATTACATAATGATAAAGGGGTCAGTCCAACAAGAAGATATAACCATTATAAATATATATGCACCCAACACAGGAGCGCCAGCATATGTGAGACAAATACTAACAGAATTAAAGGAGGAAATAGACAGCAATGCATTCATCTTAGGAGACTTCAACACACCACTCACTCCAGAGGACAGATCAACCAGACAGAAAATAAGTAAAGACACAGAGGCACTGAACAACACACTAGAACAGATGGACCTAACAGACATCTACAGAACTCTACACCCAAAAGCAACAGGATACACATTCTTCTCAAGTGCACATGGAACATTTTCCAGAATAGACCACATACTAGGCCACAAAAAGAACCTCAGTAATTTCAAAAATATTGAAATCCTCCCAAGCAACTTCTCAGATCACCAAGGTATAAAACTAGAAATAAATTTTAGAAAGAAATCAAAAAGGCTCACAAATACATGGAGACTTAACAACACTCTCCTAATTAATCAATGAGTTAACGACCAGATCAAAACAGAAATCAAAGAATATATGGAGACTAATGACAACAACAACACAAAGCCACAACTTCTGTGGGACGCAGCAAAGGCAGTTCTAAGAGGAAAGTATATTGCAATCCAGGCCTATTTAAAGAAGGAAGAACATTCCCAAATGAATAGTCTAAAGACACAATTACTGAAATTGGAAAAAGAAGAACAAATGAGGCCCAAAGTCACCAGAAGGAGGGACATAATAAAGATTAGAGAAGAAATAAATAAAATTGAGAAGAATAAAACAATAGAAAAAATCAATAAAACCAAGAGCTGGTTCTTTGAAAAAATAAACAAAATAGATAAACCCCTAGCCAGACTCATTAAGAGAAAAAGAGAATCTACACACATAAACACAATCAGAAATGAGAAAGGAAAAATCACGACGGACCCCACAGAAATACAAAGAATCATAAGAGAATATTATGAGAATCTATATGCTAACAAGCTGGAAAACATAGAAGAAATGGACAACTTCTTAGAAAAATACAACCTTCCAAGACTGACCAAGCAAGAAACAGAAAAACTAAACAGACCAATCACCAGTGACGAAATCGAATTGGTAATCAAAAAACTACCCAAGAACAAAACCCCTGGGCCTGATGGATTCACCTCTGAATTCTACCAGACATATAGAGAAGAAATAACACCGATTCTCCTTAAAGTTTTCCAAAAAATAGAAGAGGAGGGAATACTTCCAAACTCATTCTATGAAGCCAGCATCACTCTAATACCAAAACCGGGCAAAGACCTCACCAAAAAAGAAAATTACAGACCAATATCCCTGATGAACGTAGATGCAAAAATACTCAACAAAATATTAGCAAATCGAATTCAAAAATACATCAAGAGGATCATACACCATGATCAAGTGGGATTCATCCCAGGGATGCAAGGATGGTACAACATTCGAAAATCCATCAACATCATCCACCACATCAACAAAAAGAAGAACAAAAACCACATGATCATCTCCATAGATGCTGAAAAAGCATTTGACAAAATTCAGCATCCATTCCTGATTAAAACTCTCAACAAAATGGGTATAGAGGGCAAGTACCTCAACATCATAAAGGCTATATATGACAAACCCACAGCTAACATCATACTTAACGGCGACACGCTGAAAGCTTTTCATCTAAGATCTGGAACAAGACAAGGATGCCCACTCTCTCCACTGTTATTCAACATAGTACTGGAGGTCCTAGCCACAGCAATCAGACAAAACAAAGACATACAAGGCATCCAGATTGGTAAAGAAGAAGTCAAATTGTCACTATTTGCAGATGACATGATACTGTACATAAAAAACCCTAAAGATTCCATTCCAAAACTACTAGAACTAATATCTGAATACAGCAAAGTTGCAGGATACAAAATTAACACACAGAAATCTGTTGCTTTCCTATACACTAATGATGAACTAACAGAAAGAGAAATCAGAAAAACAATTCCATTCACAATTGCATCAAAAAGAATAAAATACCTAGGAATAAACCTAACGAAGGAAGTGAAAGACCTGTACTCTGAAAACTACAAGACACTCCTAAGAGAAATTAAAGAGGACACTAACAAATGGAAATGCATCCCATGCTCTTGGCTAGGAAGAATAAATATTGTCAAAATGGCTATACTACCTAAAGCAATCTACAGATTCAATGCAATCCCTATCAAACTACCAACAGCTTTCTTCAATGAACTGGAACAAATAATTCTAAAATTCATATGGAACCACAAAAGACCCCGAATAGCCAAAGCAATCCTGAGAAGGAGGAATAAAACAGGGGAATTACACTCCCTGACTTCAAGCTCTACTACAAAGCCACAGTAATCAAGACAATTTGGTATTGGCACAAAAACAGACCCACAGACCAGTGGAACAGAATAGAAAATCCAAACATTAACCCAAACATATACAGTCAATTAATATTTGATAAAAGTGCCTTGGATATACAATGGGGAGATGACAGCCTCTTCAGCAGCTGGTGCTGGAAAAACTGGACAGCTACATGTAAGAGAATGAAACTGGACTACTGTCTAGCCCCATACACAAAGGTAAACTCAAGGTGGATCAAAGATTTGAATGTAAGACATGAAACCATAAAACTCTTAGAAAAAAACATAGGCAAAAATCTCATGGACATAAACATGAGCAACTTCTTCATGAACATATCTCCCCGGGCAAGGGAAACAAAAGCAAAAATGAACAAGTGGGACTATATCAAGCTGAAAAGCTTCTGTACAGCAAAGGACACCATCAGTAGAACAAAAAGACATCCTACAGTATGGGAGAATATATTCATAAAAAACGTATCTGATAAAGGGTTGACATCCAAAATATATAAAGAACTCATGCACCTTAACAAACAGAAAGCAAATAATCCAATTAAGAAATGGGCAGAGGACATGAATAGACACTTCTCCAAAGAAGAAATTCAGATGGCCAACAGGCACATGAAAAGATGCTCCACATCGCTAATCATCAGAGAAATGCAGATTAAAACCACAATGAGATATCACCTCACACCAGTGAGGATGGCCAACATCCAAAACACAAACAACAACAAATGTTGGCGAGGATGTGGAGAAAAGGGAACCCTCCTACACTGCTGGTGGGACTGCAAATTAGTTCAACCATTGTGGAAAGCAGTATGGAGGTTCCTCAAAAAACTCAAAATAGAAATACCATTTGACCCAGGAATTCCACTCCTAGGAATTTACCCTAAGAATGCAGCAGCCCAATTTGAAAAGGACAGATGCACCCCTATGTTTATTGCAGCACTATTTACAATAGCCAAGAAATGGAAGCAACCTAAGTGTCCATCAGTAGATGAATGGATAAAGAAGATGTGGTACATATACACAATGGAATATTATTCAGCCATAAGAAGAAAACAAATCCTACCATTTGCAACAACATGGATGGAGCTAGAGGGTATTATGCTCAGTGAAATAAGCCAAGCCGAAAAGACAAGTATCAAATGATTTCACTCATATGTGGAGTATAAGAACAAAGAAAAAAACTGAAGGAACAAAACAGCAGCAGACTCACAGAACCCAAGAACGGACTAATAGTTACCAAAGGGAAAGGGACTGGGGAAAATGGGCGGGAAGGGAGGGATAAGAGGGAAAAAGGGGCATTACGATTAGCAGATGTAATGTTGGGGGGGCACGGGGAGGGCAGTACAACTCAGAGAAGACAAGTAGTGATTCTATAGCATCTCACTACGCTGATGGACAGTGACTGTAATGGGGTTGGTGGGGGGGACCTGATGAAGGGGTAGTTTAATAATCGTAATATTGCACATGTAATTGTAAATTAATGATAATAAAATAAATTATATTAAAAAAAAAAAGAATATTAAATTAAGTGCCTGAGGATACTCTCTCCTACCACCTAAATGCTTTGTAACTACTACTACTTACAGCTAAGTAATATGGACAATATGCTTAGTTACACATTCTGAGTAGTCAAAATCTCATTCCCAAGATTGGGATTCTCCCCTGTAGGCATTATTCTGAGCTCATAACTACATTAGAAAAGTGCAAAAAATAAACTAGTTTTCTTAAGGAGAGAATTCTGCTTTTACAGGTAGCAGGAACACACTATTTAATAATATACTCAGTTGTGAAAAGGAAGGAGGGAACCTTGAAAAACTTATTAGCAAATAATAATTAACTTGCCGGCTGATACCTGATTGAAAGAAGGAAGTTATACTCAGAATAAACTATTGTGAAAGTGTCAACACTTAAACTCAGTTTTTTTTAGGAGGCCAAGTATAAAGTAAAAACATAAAAACAGACCAATAATCAAGGCAAACTATGCTGGATAGACAATAAAATTGAGAAGACAGATTGCTAACTATTATCAGAAGATTCATTTGAATTCTCGTTGACTAAGGGACTCAAGATGAAATAAATAATTACAGATAATTCACTAAAAATTCTAAAAGAAACAAGCATAGATACGTTATCAGAGCACAGAAGGAAATGGAATAGTTAATGGACTTCCAGGATAAACATCACAGAATACTAAAAACTGCATTCAACCCAATTAAAAACAAAGGACTTGAATAGTCATTTCCCCAGAGGATACATAAATGGCCAATAACCACATAAAAAGATGCTCAGTGACTTCATTAGGGAAATGTAAGTAAAAAATACAATGAAATGTCACTTCATAATCATAAGGATGGCTACTATAAAAAAACAAAATAACAAGTGTTGGTAAGGATGTGGAGAAACTGAAACCTTTATGCCCTATTGGTGGGTAAGTAATGTAAGGCTATGACAAATCCTCAGAAAATTAGCATACAATTACCATACAATACAGCAATTCCTTTTCTGGTTATATACCTACAAGAAAGCAGGGACTCAAACAGATCCCTGTACACAGCAACATTATTCACAAGAGCCAAAAGATGGAAGCAACCCAAGTGTTCATCAATGGATGAGTGGATAAACAAAATGTGGCATACACATTTTGGAGTATTATTCAGCCTTAAAAAGGAAAGAATCCACACAAAAACCTGCATTCTGATGTTTATAGCAGATTTACTCATAATTAGTAAAACTTGGGAACAGCCAAGATGTGCCTCAGGATGTCTGTGGTGCACCCAGACAATGGAATATTAATCCGTGCCAAAAAGACAAGAGCCACTGAGCCATGAAGAGATGTGGGAGAACCGTAAATGCACTTGTTCAGTAAAGGAGCCAGTCAGAAAGTCTACATACCATATGATTCCAGCTCTGCGACATTCTGGAGAGGCAAAACTCTGGCAACAAGAACAGATCAGTGGCTGCAGAGTGGAGGGGGCAATAAATAGGGATCGCACAGAGGGTTCTTAGAGAGCACTCTGAAAATAGTTTGATTATTATAATGATGATATATATGCCATTATATATTTGTCCAAAACCATACAATGTACGATACCAAGAGTGAACCCTAAAGTAAACTACGGACCTCTGAGTGGTTATGATGAGTCAATTTAGGTTCATCCTTGGTAAAAATGTCCCACTGGCGATTGATGCTGATAATGGGGAAGTCTATGCATGTGTGGGGGCAGGAGATATATGAGAAATCTCTCATATGCCTACCTCTCAATTTTATTGTAAACCTAAAACTGCTCTTAAAAAATAAAATCTTGAAAAAAAAAGGAAATTGTGACACATGTTACATGAATAAACCTTGATGAAATTAAGCACGTGAAATAAGTCAGTTACAAAAGGAAAAAAACTGTATGATTCCACTTATATGACATGCCTACAGTCATCAACTTCACAAAGAAAATGGAATGGTGGGTGCTAGGTGCTTAGGGGGAGGGGGAGAATGCAAGTTAGTGCTAAATGGGTGCAGGGTTTCCCCAGGGAAGATAAAAGTTCCCGGCATGGGTGGTGGTGATGGCTGCACAACAACGTGAATGTACTTAATGCCAAACTCTACACTTAAAAATGGTTAAAATAGTGTTATTTTAAATTATGTGTATTTTACCAAAACAAAAAACAAAAAACACCTTGGCACATTTAGTACTGTTGGGTCATGTTTCTCAGAGGACCTGGACTAACACATACTCCATTCAAAGGACCAACTTTTCACCATCTCTCAAATCGTATATTTTTGTAAAGTACTTGACTGGCCAGTAAGTGAAATTATTTCATTAGCCTATTTCTTGTACATTGTACAAATCCCTTTACTAGAATTCAAGTTCTGAAAAAGCAGTAACCTTGTCTGCCATATTCACTGCCTGACCTCCAGCAACTAAAACTGTTGACTGGCATATACTAGTCATTCAATGAGTACTTTTTTACACTATATTAATCAGTAAAATCAACGAATGGACAAAAGTAAAAAAATTACTGCTGTATTTCTGGCTTGGGTGATTAAGAATACTGTGATGTCAATCACTAAGATAGGAAAGAGAGTACCAGTAACATAAAAATTATCTAATAATAATATCTAAGACTTCATGAACATCTAACATAGCCCGATTTTCAGTTATAGGGGCTTATAGGACCAAACACCTAGAGGAAGATTTCAAGACTAAGAAATCTTTTTAAATATTTTCAAAATACTCCAGGAAGATAGAGAAAATTACATTACAATGACAACCAAAGAAGCTAGAGCAAATCTAACACCTATGGGAAAACATTATGGAAAAATGAAACATTCAAGAATACTGAGTAATAAACAGGAAAGGTGATTTTCCACTTGTAAGTGGATTACTGACAAAAAGGAGTAAATAGCCAAGCAAAAGTAAGTGTCATTAATTTGTACTAAAAAGATCTAGGCTCAGTCTTAAGTCTACCCTTGACTAGTCGTGTAACCCTGGGCAAGTTACTTAATACTTAAATTCCTAAAGACTGTTTCTCATTTATGAAATTGGGATTACAGTAGTATCTACCTCATAAAACTGCTTTAAGAATTAAATGAGAGTACAGTGCAGAATACAAATCATAATGGCTACTAATAATTAATAATAAATGAATTTTCCTTTTCTAGAGCAGTTACATACATTAGGTGTATAATATTTAAGACCTTCTCTTATGCCTAGAAATCAATGAAATTACCTTAGAGACAAAGAAGGGCATAAAAATAAACTGTTCCTACAGAACCTAAAGTACAGAAATAAAGGACTAGTTTTCTTTGGCACAAAAACTATGAAAGAAAATAACTCTATGAAAATTTGCAATCAAAATATAAGTTGGTCATGGGGATGATAGTACAACATGGAGAATATAGGTGATGATTCTGTAGCACCTTCCTCTGTTGACAGATAGTAACTGCACTAGTGCTGGTGAGGATTTAATAATGTGGCTAACACAGTTGAAACTAATGTAAGGCTGTGTATTAACAATGCTTCAAAAAATTTTTAATTGAATATATTAAAATATTATCCAGTTACCTTAATTTTCATTTCTTCGACTGCTAGTAGAGGAAGTTTTAAAAACATTTCAAAAAACAAAAAGCAAATAACTCTATAGAATCTTCTCCAGTATG
The DNA here is from genome assembly GCA_032199065.1 of Smutsia gigantea. Lineage (NCBI taxonomy): Eukaryota > Metazoa > Chordata > Mammalia > Pholidota > Manidae > Smutsia > Smutsia gigantea. The sequence continues at coordinate 60,865 of JAVSCE010004399.1, forward strand.
AAGGATTGGAGTTTGGGGAGCTGGGTATTTCAGCTCCCTTATTTCTAGTACTAGACATTCTTCTCTTGGAAAAAAATTAATCTCTCTCAAATAATACGTTTCTATTACTCAATGAACTTAATTATTCTATTTGCCTTGTTTAAAGTATTCTAAAATCCCTAAGTATTAGTCATCAAAGAAAAACACATCTAACTAACATCTATTTATGTCTCCTATCAGTACAAACTGGGTGGAGTTCAATATACTACAGAGAGTCTGCTGCTTTAGCCATGATTATGACATCATAATGGCCAGTAGAAAAATGAAGGTTGTATCTATCCTGGCAAGCCCGAAGAGTACGTGGCAGTCAGTTTCAACTGGTTAGGAAGACAGTACTACAAATCACAGGGCACACCACATAAATGTCTAACATTTTTCCTATGGAAGCCTGGACTGTGGAACTTGTCCCAACATGAAATATAAAATATAAAGACATTGTTAATGATCAATTGCACAAAATATATACTATCAAAAAAATCTAAAAGAATCAACCAAAAAAGACCTGTGTGCAACAAACTACAAAATGTACAAGAGGATGTAAAAGACACTCCTCCTAAGTGGAAAGACACCTCATTTCTCGATGAGCAAAGACTCAAAACTATAATATTTTAAAATTATAAAACAAATAAATACCACCACCATGGACATGTCAGGCCTTTAAAAACATTTTAAAACACTGTATTTTTTCAGATAGTCTGAATATATAAACCTAAACATTAATTCAAATTCATATTGTTTGCATGTAGTTTCTCATCATTTAGTTCACTGGAACTTTTAAAATAAGGAACATTTAATTTGAAATAATAATAACTCTACAAGGTTTATATAGAACTGAGAAGGATATCAGTGAAAGGGAAAATTTGAACTCAGGTGTTTTTCCTTTTTTTAATCAATCTTTAATTTTTACAACAAAGATAAAATTACCATACACTCTAAAACTGCTAAACAGGCTTTTAAACTGAGGTAGATTCTGTACAAACTGAAAGAAAGTACAGATAATTTTTTTAAAGAAAGATCTGTTATAATATGATCCTTTTTTGTAAAACAACTTATGTTTATATATGATGGGGACAAACAAAACATACCGTTAGTTTGGGATTGAAATTATAGGGTAGAAATTCACAGCACTGGGTTGAGAGCATTCATCTTTTGCGTTACAAGTTTCTGTATGGTTTGACTTTTTAGAAATCAATCATTTGTCACTCACTTTTGAAATCAAAGGACAAGAATTTCTTAAAGGTATCCAAAATGTGAACAGAATATCTTTTATTTTTCCACTAGGACCCAACTTTGTTAGTAACAGATTACTATACAAATCAAATGTATGTTAGTTTGACTTCTACAGGTATCTTGGTGAGGGATGAAATTCCTATTTAGTAACTAGAAATGACCAGCAGTCTTGCACAGCTTAATGAAAGAAGAGGGAAGAAACTGACAGATGGCATTCTGACTGTTGTCAAATTTGAATGGAGTTGTCAAATTTGAGAGTTGAAGGTATGTTGTTTCTGAACTTACTTAAATTTTATCCAACCATTTCACAAAATCTTTCATCACTGAAATACAGCAATTAGTGTTGCTGGGTTAACTGAAAAGTGTAAATACAAAGTAGAAGAACAATGTACAAGGAAAACAAACCTCCACAACCTTTCATTCTTGATCCTTCTTCAATGTAATCAATTTGCCAAGTTTCAAAGCTTCAAATTTACAAACTACTCTCAGAGATTAGTTATTGAAAAGTCCAGTTTCCAAAACTGAACTTCAACAGAACTGGCCTCCAGGTTTCTCTGGAGATTGGAACCCAGTGAATTGAGAGTTCTCTATTTTCTTAAAGAGATAGAAGCCAACTTAAAGATGATTAACATTTTTATCTGTGTAAAGATATCTGCTTTGACATGCCAAATATCCTTTTAAATTTTAACAATCTGTAAGAACTAAATGTAGAATTAAACCATACTGCTAAATAAGAAAACTGAAATCTTTACAGGAGTACATTGAACATTTTGAACTAACTTTTTTGTCAATATTTAAAATGACTTGATCTCTTTCTTAATGAATAAAGCTGATGCTTAAAGAAGTTATCAGGAGAAATGAAAATAAAACATAAAAATTGTGACTTATACAAGACTCTTTCAAGAGAATAACCTCAAAGCAGTAGTGAGCACATCCTTGTGAGGAGCAGGGAATGGTATTGGAAACATGGTGTTACCAAATTACAGTGTTCTAAGATAGGATGAAAATTTTTGACTTATATGGTATATGTCCAGTTGCTCAAATATTTACAGAGTAACTCCTTTGTAAGCTGGATCTGTGGCCAGAGATATAAATAAAATATAGGTAGGGTCCTATCTTTCAAGAAGCTCATAATTTAGTATGACAGAAAGACTACAAATAACCCAAATATAAACTATAAGTGATAGAAATAAAAGCACTATCTATAGCAACACATAAGAGAAAGCAATTGGTGACACTGGAAAAGGTTTCCCAGAAAAGATGACATTCAAGGCAAACCATGAAGGATGCACACACAGTGATGGTAGACAGAGAAACCCTTCGATTCATATAATGCTGAGACGTGGGCAAGAAATGGCATATCTAAATACTCCAATGTTTGGGTGTGGGTTTTGTTTTTTCAGTGGGAGAGAATAAGCTGGAGTCAAATCACCAGTAAGTGAGGAATTATGTCCCTGCTTACACGGTTTATGAAGATTTAACTGACAAGCTGCTGATAGGAGTAGGCTGAAGAGACTGGGAGAAAACTCTGCAGTGATGCGGGTAAAGGGCTTTTTTAGGGGTTTAAGGGTGAAGTGAAATGAGGCAGGAAATGCAAATATGAGTTATTTAAGACAAAGAAAGCATAGAAAGACTAATGAAGAAAAAAACAATGACAGTTTTGAGGCCTTCTGAGTGGGTAACTGGAAGAAACATAAGTTACTATCAGAAATGAAGTTAATGAGAAAGAGAACACAGGGATTCAGTTTGAATATTTTGATTTTGAAATAACTGTAAAACAACCACATGGAAATTCGCCAATAATATCAAGGTCAAAAATACGTATTTTAACATTATCTACTAGAAGGGAAATAAAACCACTCAATAAATTATCTACTTTCATAAAAGTGACATTCTGAATATGGAAACAAATAGCTAAAAGAGTATTTGGAAGGTAATTCTAATGTAAGACAGCAATAAGAGAGAGCGAGAGAGAGGAAACAAAATCCACCACCACCTACTAGGAAACAGAAACAGAGTGTGAGAGAAGAGAAAATCTGAGAAGGCAAAGCCTTGGAAGCCATTCTCCCTACCTGTTCATTCTCTCCTGACTTCACATTTTGACCAACTAGGAAGTACTCAGTACAACACTTCAGTACCTCTCCCACCAGTTCTATACAAGTGCTTTCCAACTATTTATGTCATGATACATATGGAATACTCTATTTGTTGAGCATTTCAGATAGAAAAAGTAGCTCTCTAAATATTTTAGCCCTGCGGCTTCTGCCACTTCTGAATATTCCCTTGAATTGAGGAGATCAGTATCTCCACATACCTGTACCTGAGTCATGGGACACTAGCTGAAAAGCTCTGCTCTAAATTCTTCATCCCTTTCTTCCATAAACATTCTCCTAAACAATAATTTTATACCAATCAAACCACCTGTCTTTGCTTTTAGGCTGCTGCTGTTTTTATAAGTCATCCAAACCAGGGAAGATTTTTGTTTTTTAAATTTCAACTAGGCCAGTAAATATCTGGCAACTTTTTTCTCTTCCATTGGCATATAGCTGACATACAATATTATATCAGTTTCAGGTGTACAATTCGCAATGCTTTTCTATCAAATAAAACAAAATGCCTATATTTAGTAGGTTAATATATCTACTTGCCCATTCTTCATAGTAAAGGACCCAAATCTTCACTTAGTTCCTCAAGCCCTCTACTGATTTTACATGCTCTCATTTTAAGCCACTAAGTCTGCCTCTTACTTCAGAGAAAACAGAGACTATCAAGAAGAAATCCCAACACCTATCTTTCCTTTACCCCCATCTAACTTTACAACTTACAACACTCCTTATCAAATATGCCATCCTGTATGGGAAATAAAAGCATCCTTCTACTCGAAAAACTTAAAAGTGGCAACTTTATGCTGTTAAAGCAGCCCAACCAGAAGCCACTTTCTTCATTTAAGTGGATTATCACAACTTCACATTCGTTTGTACCTTCTCTCCCTACATGGAAGTGAGGGAGGATGGGAGAAGGGAGGGCTGGCTGGCTGGTTTGCCAAATCAAGGGCTGCATCCCCAGAATGGACCAACCTTGAGCCACATTACCAAAATACAACCTTGAAGCCTTGAACATTCTTTCAGAGCATGGCTCAACATGTGAGCTAGAACCACAAACTGAAGAACACTACAGAATTATGCCCTTTTGAAATGAATGCTGTTTTTTGCTGGCCTTAAACCTCATACTCCATCCAAATATTCAAAATATGGTATCTTTCATTATGCCATTACTTATAATTCCCTTGCACAAAATACTCTAGGTCTTATTATGTTGTTCAAATAACTCTCCTTTTCTTTCTGTAAGGAGTAATAAATACCTCATTTGTTTGAAGTCAGATTTCCAGAAACTTCAACTCTTGGGAACACAACCTAAAGGGATATGATTCTCTGAAGGGTCAAAATAAGTGGCAGAAAGGCCACCTACAATCCCATATTCAGAGACTATTTTATGTTTCATATAATCCTAATAAGTTTAGTTCCCTAGATTTCAGGCATAACAGACAGAATATTGGCGGCAGCACCTAAAAACAATTAACAGACAGAAGAACAAGGCACTTGTCCCAATAACTGAAATGTCAGCAGTTTGTCTAGATTACATATTATTTATGTGAACAGGTTCTAAGAGCAATATACCACAGAAGAAAAGCTGATGGTCAGAATCATAAATCTGAGACATCAAGAAAACAGTTTTCAGTGAAATAAGCATGAACATGCCATGTTTTAGGCATATTTACAATAACATTGTTAATAATTTTTAGTCAGTTACCAGGTAACATGCCAATTGCAACTATTAGTGCAGTTTCCATTGAAAATATGCAAAATAAGATGTAAATTTCTATATGAATTCATAAGAATAGTAAAATAAAAAATTTAAATATATAAGATACCAGAAATATATGAAACTATATTCCTAATATGCAAAGAGCTTCTTCAAACTGATATGAAGGAAAACACAGGTGGTGACTTCTGTCTTATAAATAATGTTTAGTTTTATTTTTTATTTTCTGAGAAATTTATAAAGTAAAATAACCAAATGGGAGAAAAAAAGAGATTCAGGTGTGTTACCTAAAATCTTTGTTTCCTCATGGGTGCCAGTCCTAAACCCTAAGGCTAAATAAATATAAGCTGGAGGAACAAAGCTGAAATACAGCATTATTAACAGGTCAGAAATTGGGAAGTTCACAAAACCTTGTGAATGTCACTGGCTCTCTTCAACTGTTGTGACAATGACAAACCCTGTCGCTCAGATTAAAACCTTTTATTATTGAAAGAGAATTCAGCAAGAAATTCTTTCCTAGATCCAGGTCTATTTGTTTTCTAAAAGTTTTCATAAATACACTTAAAAGCTCCAATTTCACTTACTTGTAACCAAACTCCAGTGAAAGCAATTTGAAAGAGGCTCCAATCTCCCTCATCCTTTACCCACCCTGATAGTCTATAAAATATTTGTTAGTGACTTCTGTGATTTAAGAAAAAAGAAAAAGCCAGCATTATGAGAAAGAGAGGTTAGGTCAGAAAAACAGCCATTATGACAACATTATACTAATATTCCTGATGCTACAGCGATGGTGCTGCTGGTGGGCAGGCACAGGCCCCAGGAGGCCCGCAGTCCTCTGGGCAGGAGCGCGCACACACATCTCTGTCTGCTGCTGGTTTCCTAATGACACCTTTTCCTTTTGCAGCCAAATAAGAGTTCATTTTTTCCTGAGGCTTGGAATAAAGCAGAAGAATCTCATGACAATTGCCTGTTTCTAAAACAAACACACATTCCTTCTGAAACTTTTTTAAATGCTTATAAGTGCAACTCCATAACAGAAGACAAAGTCAACACACACGGATCCTACCAAGTCCTATGATGCACACTTGTGAGGCTAAAATGCCTTTGCCATTAAGCCAGGTTCAGAAATTTCTAAAGGAAAGGAAATCCTAATTAAGAACTATGAGCTTTTTCAGAATAGATTAGATATGCTATAGATCACACTTCTATCAGTTTTACAAAATAACATTTCATTTTCTTGGAACTGTGTGTGTGTGTGTGTGTGTGTGTGTGTGTTGGGTAGTGGAAAAATAGAGAACCACATTTTTTGTATACTTAATAAGAGAATACAGAGTACCATGTTTTTAATATACTTAATGTTTGGATCTGGCATGAGAAAGTTTATGACAATACCGGTAGTAAGAAAATATTTTTTTATGGACAAAAAAATATACATACCTCTTTAATTTCAAACTTTACTAAGACATTAATGAGTTCCTCATTTGGGACCTCTGCAACTTTTTTTAGTTCTGATCCTCTCATACTTTTACCAGTCTGTGTGCCTCCATCTTCAGCATCAAAATACTCATCATCAGACTCTAAGAAGGAGATATTCATTTGACTTGAGAGATTATCCACTGAAACTACATAAAACAATCAAGTCTCTTAAAAGTAAAATTCATTTATGAAATATAATCTTCACATTCAGAATCAGAATATAGTTTCATTATTTTTCTAAGTCTCACAAAATGACTCAACCTGGCATATGATAATCATATATAAAATCAAACCACCCTACAATTTTTCTTTAATAGTTGTGATTGTTTGAACTTTACTTCATTGATTCAATATTCTGAAATATTTATTGGCCATCATCTATCATACATCAGTCTGTTATTACCCACGAAGGACACCAGAGTGACCACCAGTACAGACATGATCCTTGTCCTCATGAAGCTTACATTCTAGTTCATAATCAAAGATCAGATAGGCCAAAGCTAGAGAAAAGGATCAGGTAGAAATTGAGGCATAAAAAGTATCTTATTTAGAATCTTAAGGGCTGTCAATCACAAAAATCCTTTCATTTAGATGAAGAAACTTGGCCTTCAAAGTGACTTAAAAGTTACACTATTGGTTAGCAGTACAACTAGAACTAAAACCAGTAAATCACCTCAACACTCTCAAAATTCCTTTATTTCCTGAAAATCTTATTTTTATATACCAATTTATAGGTTTGGTTTAATGAGGAACATTTGACTTTCCCTACCTGATTACACTCCATCCAGCAATAGTGAGGTACCAAGTAGGCCTTTTGTCCTATGTGAAATAACAGGAATTGAGGATACCTAGCAAAGAATACAAAACATTTTCTTAACATACTGATCTAACAGGATTAAATATACATAAATAAGAGAAATACTGAAAAACAGTAAAGGATAAGGAGAGATAGAATACACATACAGACACAATACATACATTTTCCAACAAGAATATTAAGCAATCAAGTAACTGATTATTAGCTGGAGTTTACTAATTATTAAGACTACCATCTGCATTTACAAGGGCAGAACTATGTACAATTCTAGCAGGTTAAGTCTATTTCTCATTATGTGTCATTTAGCTGCTGTCTATGACAATATTAATTGTGTATCTTTATCACAGGTTCCTCCTGGAAAATGGAAACAGGATTAGTTGTTTGTCTCAAGTTCTACTTCAAACTAAGTAGAAATCCAACATTTATTTGATGTTGTAAAGATAAATTCCAATTAAAGTGATCTAGAACTTTTAAGTCTAACATGTAAGAAAATTATACACCAATCATTTGATTTTGCTACATTTTAAAGATTTCTAGAACTCATTTTATTTAAAACAGATTTCACAAATTTGACCATTTTTTCATTTCATTTATGTATTTGTTTACATTGCTTCCTAAAACTGATTTCTACCACAACTCTAAAATAGTAATGAAAATAAGCTACAATCTGTATTTATTCAATGCCATATGCAGTTTTGTTCAGAATCAACAACACTAAATTTCTCAAGTGTATCAAATAAGTGAAACTGGCCCTAAAAAAACACTGAAAAGTAAAACAGCTCAAAGAAAGATGAAAAGAAACTCACCATGAACACAAATGTGAAGAGATTTAGCATTTTTATTATATCTTTACCTGTCTCTCTCAGATGATTTCCGCGGTAGGGGTATAGTGTTAATCAGACACAGCACATTCTTCATCTTCTGGTGGGAAATTCTCACATGCATCAAAGGAAGCCCTCCTGATACTTTAAACCTAAAAAATACAATTCAACTGTAAGGTTTTAAAGTCCAGCTTCTCTACATCACAGAGGGGGGTACTGGATTGGAGAAGACACTACATTGCTGAATCAAAGTTACTTTGGACATTTTTTAATCTAATTATGTTAATGCCTCATTGAGTCAACATTTGTCAGGGAATGGGAAATTCTATGTGAGCCAAGTTTCCAGATAACTTAAATGTTATCCTTCATAAACAACCAAACCTTTGAAAATTAACTCATTTTTATGAAAATACTTTCAAGCACAATCGTCTACTTTTTAAAACCAAATCACTACGCATATTTTAGTTACTTCCTGATATCTGTGATTTCTCACTATAAACATCAAAGAGTATCTACTCCATCACTCTCTGTCCCTTCACCTTGCTCTATTCCCTTTTATACAAATTGCCAGCACCTGACATATCAAATGTACATTATTCTATGTATCCTCTGATTAAATATAAGCTCCATGAGGACATCTGTTTTACTCACTGCTGAATCACTGTTGCGCTTTCATATTTAGTTGCTTACTTTTCCATACCTGCTTCTCTTCTGCTTCCCTATTCAGTATAACTGCCTAGCTTTGTCTGAGTAGTTCTGTGGCAGCTCTTTGCTGCTCTTAACGCTCTTTCAGCTGGTTATCTTTGACTTCCTAACTAAGCTGTGAAGAGGTCAAGTTGACAGATGTGTAACTACTAGATGAAAAATGATTTTTCTGTACAATGCACAAACCACTCATGTTCAAAAGAGGCCAGCGGGCTGTTTGTATCTCAAAAGATTGAACTTTCTGCAAAAGTACTCTATAAATTGAAAAGCCCTATAAAAATCTAAAATTCTTCTTTATTATTTCCAAAACATTATGCAAAACTGAAAGCCTGACAAATAGAAGGACTGGATTAAACTCTCCAACCTAAAATAACTAAAAAACTGTAAAAAGCACATGAATCAACAATTTAAAAGACACTGAACAGCAGTCAACAAAGGACAGTTGAAAGATAGAAAACAAATAAGGAAAGACCTACAAATATTGCAGCTTACTGACTTAAGAGTTTCAAAATGTCTGGGGAACAATAAAATAGTATTTCAAGGGAAATTTACACCACTAACTGCCTATATTAGAAAAGAAGTTCTCAAATCAATGGTCTCAGCTTCTACCATAAGAAACTAGGAAATTAAAGGAAATAAAACCCAAAGTAAGCAGAAGGAAAAAAGCAATAATAAAAATGGAGTAGATATCAGTGAAATACAAAAACAGAAGGACAATAGAGAAAATAAGTGAAACCAAAGCTGATTCTTTCAGAAGATAATCAACAAAATTAATAAACCTCTAGCCAGATTTATGAAGAAAAAAAGAGAAGAGGCTCAAACTACTAAGAATCAGAAGTGAGAAATGGCATCACTAAAATACAACATGTATTAAAAAAGGTAATGTAGAAATAGTATTAAAAATTTTATGACAGTAAACTCAACAACTAAGATGGACAAATCCTTTCCTCGAAAGGCAACCAAAGATCACACAAAGAAATAGATGATCTCAGTAGCCCTTTATCTATTACACAAATTGAATTTGTAGTTAAAAGCCCTCCCCTAAAAAAAGAAAACTCTAGTCCCAAATGACTTCACTGGTGAATTCTATGACACATATAAAGAAGAAAGAGTACTAATTCTACTTCCAGAAAGTTCATTCGATGAGGATACCACTGCCCTGATGCTCTGATACCAAAACAAGAAAGTAAAAGCACAGATCAATATTGCTCATAACCAGAGATGTAAAACTTCAAAACAAACTTTTAGCAAACCAAATCCAAGAACATTTAAAAAGAATACATCATTACCAAATGAGGTTTACCTAGTACAAGGTTGGTTTAATATCCATTTGATAAAGGCTATCAAGACTACTGATATGAACAACATGGAAGAATCTCAAATTATGCTGAATGAAAGAAGTCAAACAAAAAGGAGATGAAACTGAATCTTTTATATAACTATTGAGGATTTATATAAAATTCTAGAAAATTCTAACTGATCTACAGTGTCAAAAAAAGATCTATGTTGTCTGGAAATTAAGGGGTGAGGAGTTAGCAGGTAGGAATGGGAGAGAGAATACAAAAGGGCACAAGGACTTTTGGGGATGAAGCATGTGCTCATTATCCTGACTGTATGATGGCTTCAGAGATACACACCTATGTCAAAACTTATCAAACTGTACACTTTAAACAGATACTGCTTACTGAAACTCAGTAATACTTCAATAAGGCTATTTTTAAGAAAGGAGCATAAATATTTCATAATTATTTACTTAAATTCATAATTGTTTTTATTCTTCATTCCCTTAGATTATTCTCAAGATTTTATATGGTTTCATAATAAAAGGATCACCTAACCTAATTTAGAACATTTTATTTTACTGATGTAAAACCCTGGATTTGATCCATTCAAAAACATAAATCAACAACTTTTACAGAATGTAAAAGTCCAAATACTTCTCAGTAAGAAAGGTGATATGTAATTCAAATAAACATTTTCTTTAAAATATTTTTCTGCTATAAGATAATGATTACTTTTTTGTCCTGCAGAAATCTAGCCTTTTGCTTCTTAAAATCCAGTAACTGATGCAGATATATTTCATCTTGTTGATTTTATGTTAAGGAAACTCATACATTACCTGGCCATTCTCACATCTTTTTCTATCATTGCCTTGGCCAACTCAACATGAATATCCAGGGGTTGAAATATATGCATAGTTGAGATGCTGAAATCAATGCTTTTTCCAGATTTCCCCTTTAAAAATTTTTTTAAATTAGGTGACTACTTTTTATGTATTACTTACTTTTACATTATCACATGTTCTGTGGAAAACTGAACTTATTAAAATACTAAACAAACATTCAATGAATACCAATTTTTACTTCTTTCAGCATAAACAACTTAAATGACCTTAGATGTTTTAAATAATATTGACAGGAGTTAAAGATAGTTATTATTTTTTTTATATAATTTATTTTGGTATCATTAATCTACAATTACATGTGCAATATTGCGGTTATTAAGCTACTCCCTTCATCAGGTCCCCCCCACAACCCCATTACAGTCACTGTCCATCAGCGTAGCAAGATGCTATAGAGTCACTACTTGTCTTCTCTGAGGTGTACAGCCCGCCCCATGCTGCCCCACTTTTTTTGCTAATCGTAATGCCTCTTTTTCCCCCTTGCCCTCCCTTCCCACCCATCCTCCCCAGTCCCTTTCCCTTTGGTAACTATTAGTCCATTCTTGGGTTCTGTGAGTCTGCTGCTGTTTTGTTCCTTCAGTTTTTTCTTTGTTCTTATACTCCACATATGAGTGAAATCATTTGGTACTTGTCTTTTTCGGCTTCGCTTATTTCACTGAGCATAATACCCTCTAGCTCCATCCACGTTGTTGCAAATGGTAGGATTTGTTTTCTTCTTACGGCTGAATTATATTCCATTCTGTATATGTACCACCTCTTCTTTATCCATTCATCTACTGATGGACACTTAGGTTGCTTCCACTTCTTGGCTATTGTAAATAGTGCTGCGATAAACATAGGGGTGCATATATCTTTTTCAAACTGCGCTGCTGCATTCTTAGGGTAAATTCCTAGGAGTGGGATTCCTGGGTCAAATGGTATTTCTATTTTGAGTTTTTTGAGGAACCTCCATACTGCTTTCCACAATGGTTGAACTAATTTACATTCCAACCAGCAGTGTAGGAGGGTTCCCTTTTCTCCACATCCTCGCCAACATTTGTTGTTGTTTGTGTTTTGGATGTTGGCCATCCTCACTGGTGTGAGGTGATATCTCATTGTGGTTTTAATCTGCATTTCTTTGATGATTAGTGATGTGTAGCATCTTTTCATGTGCCTGTTGGCCATCTGAATTTCTTCTTTGGAGAACTGTCGATTTATGTCCTCTGCCCATTTCTTAATTGGATTATTTACTTTACATTTATTGAGGCATGTGAGTTCTTATATATTTTGGATGTCAACCCCTTATCAGATACGTCATTTATGAATATATTCTCCCATACTGTAGGATGTCTTTTTGTTCTACCGATGGTGTCCTTTGCTGTACAGAAGCTTTTCAGCTTGATATAGTCCAACTTGTTCATTTTTGCTTTTTGTTACCCTTGCTTGGGGAGATATGTTCATAAAGAAGTCGCTCATGTTTATGTCCAAGAGATTTTTGCCTATGTTTTTTTCTAAGACTTTTATGGTTTCATGATTTACATTCAGGTCTTTGATCCATTTTGAGTTGACTTTTGTGTATGCGGTTACACAGTAGTCCAGTTTCATTCTCTCACATGTAGCTGTCCAGCTTTGCCAACACCAGCTGCTGAAGAGGCTGTCATCTCCCCATTGTATATCCAAGCCTCCTTTATCAAATATTAATTGACTGTATATGTTTGGGTTAATGTTTGTATTTTCTATTCTGTTGCACTGGTCTGTGGGTCTGTTTTTGTGCCAATACCATGTTGTCTTGATTACTGTGGCTTTGTTGTAGACCTTGAAGTCAGGGAGTGTAATGCCCCTGTTTTATTCCTCCTTCTCAGGATTGCTTTGGCTATTCGGGGTATTTTGTAGTTCCATATGAATTTTAGAATTATTTGTTCCAGTTCATTGAAGAAAGCTGTTGGCAGTTTGATAGAGATTGCGTTGAATCTGTAGATTGCTTTAGGTAGTATAGCCATTTTGACAATATTTATTCTACCTAGCGAAGAGCATGGGGTGAATTTCCATTTGTTAGTGTCTTCTTTAATTTCTCTTAGGAGTGTCTTGTAGTTTTCTGGGTATATGTCTTTCACTTCCTTCGTTAGGTTTATTCCTAGGTATTTTATTCTTTCGGATGCAATTGTGAATGGAATTGTTTTCCTGATTTCTCTTTCTGTTAGTTAGTTAGTGTATAGGAAAGCAACAGATTTCTGTGTGTTAATTTTGTATCCTGCAACTTTGCTGAATTCAGATATTAGTTCTAGTAGTTTTGGAGTGGAATCTTTAGGGTTTTTTATGTACAATATCATGTCATCGGCAAATAGTGACAATTTGACTTCTGTACCAATCTGGATGCCTTGTATGTCTTTGTTTTGCCTGATTGCCATGGCTAGGACCTCCAGTACTATGTTGAATAACAGTGGAGAGAGTGGGCATCCTTGTCTTGTTCCTGATCTTAGATGAAAAGCTTTCAGCTTCTCGCTGTTAATTAAGTATGACGTTAGCTGTGGGTTTGTCATATATGGCCTTTATGATGTTGAGGTACTTGCCCTCTATACCCATTTTGTTGAGAGTTTTGATCATGAATGTATGTTGAATTTTGTCAAATGCTTTTTGAGCATCTATGGAGATGATCATGTGGTTTTTGTTCTTTTTGTTGATGTGGTGAATGATGTCGATGGTTTTTTGAATGTTGTACCATCCTTGCATCCCTGGGATGAATCCTACTTGATCATGGTGTATGATCCTCTTGATGTATTTTTGAATTCGGTTTGCTAATATTTTGTAGAGTATTTTTGCATCTACGTTCATCAGGGATATTGGTCTGTAATTTTCTGTTTTGGTGAGGTCTTTTCCAGGTTTTGGTATTAGAGTGATGCTGGCTTCATAGAATGAGTTTGGAAGTATTCCCTCTTCTTCTATTTTTTGGAAAACTTTAACGAGAATGGGTGTTATTTCTTCTCTATATGTCTGGTAGAATTCAGAGGTGAAGCCATCAGGTCCGGTGGTTTTGTTCTTGGATAGTTTTTTAATTACCACTTCAATTTCGTTTCTGGTGATTGGTCTGTTTAGTTTTTCTGTTTCTTGCTTGGTCAGTCTTGAAAGGTTGTATTTTTCTAAGAAGTCCATTTCTTCTAGGTTTTCCAGCTTGTCAGCATATAGATTCTCATAATATTCCTTATAATTCTTTGTATTTCTGTGGGGTCCGTCGTGATTTATCCTTTCTCATTTCTGATTCTGTTTATGTGTGTAGATTCTCTTTTTCTCTTAATAAGTCTGGCTAGGGGTTTATCTATTTTGTGTATTTTTTTAAAGAACCAGCTCTTGGTTTCATTGATTTTTTTCTATTGCTTTATTCTTCTCAATTTTATTTATTTCGTCTCTGATCTTTATTATGTCCCTCCTTCTGGTGACTTTGGGTCTCATTTGTTCTTCTTTTTCAAATTGCAGTAATTGTGTCTTTAGACTATTCAGTTGGGAATGTTCTTCCTTCTTTAAATAGCCCTGGATTGCAATATACTTTCCTCTTAGATCTGCCTTTGCTGCGTCCCACAGAAGTTGTGGCTTTGTGTTGTTGTCATTAGTCTCCATATATTCTTTGATTTCTGTTTTGATTTGGTCGTTAACCCATTGATTAAATTGGAAGAATGTTGTTAAGTATCCATGTATTTGTGAGCCTTTTTGTTTTCTTTCTAAAATTTATTTCTAGTTTTATACCTTTGTGATTTGAGAAATTGGTTGGTAGAATTTCAATATTTTTGACTTTACTGAATTTCTTTTTGTGGCCCAGTATGTGGTCTATTCTGGAAAATATTCCATGTGCACTTGAGAAGAATGTGTATCCTGTTGCTTTTGGGTGTAGAGTTCTGTAGATGTCTGTTAGGTCCATCTGTTCTAGTGTGTTGTTCAGTGCCTCTGTGTCTTTACTTATTTTCTGTTGGGTTGATATGTCCTTTGGATTGAGTGGTGTGTTGAAGTCTCCTAAAATGTATGCATTGCTGTCTATTTCCTCCTTTAATTCTGTTAGCATTTGTTTCACATATATCGGCACTCCTGTGTTGGGTGCATATATATTTATAATGCTTATATCCTCTTGTTGGATTGACCCCTTTATCATTATGTAATGTCCTTCTTTATCTCTTGCTACTTTCTTTGTTTTGAAGTCTATTTTGTCTGATACAAGTACTGCAACACCTGCTTTTTTCTCTTTGTTGTTTGCATGAAATATCTTTTTCCATCCCTTCACTTTTAGTCTGTGTATATCTTTAGGTTTGAGGTGAGTTTCCTGGAGGCAGCATATAGATTGGTCTTGCTTTTTTATCCATTCTGTTACTCTGTGTCTTTTGATTGGTGCATTCAGTCCATTTACATTTAGGGTGATTATTGATAGATATGTAGTTATTGCCATTGCTGGTTTTAGATTCATGGTTACCAAAGGTTCTAGGGTTGCTTCTTTACTATCTAACAATCTAACTTAACTTTCTTGTTAAGTTATTGTAAACACAGTCTGGTGTTTCTTTATTTCTCTCCCTTCTTATTCTTCCTCCTCCATTCTTTATATACTAGGTGTTTTATTCTTTGCCTTTAGTTAGTATTTAGATGGTCTGCTTTCTTGGCTGATTTTATTTTCTCTGGTGACATCTTTTTCACCTTAGGATTGCTTCCCTCTAGAGCAGTTCCTTTAAGATGTCCTGTAGAGGTAGTTTATTGGAGGCAAATTCTCTCAGCTTTCGCTTGTCTTGAGATTGTTTAATCCCTCTGTCATATTTAAATGATAATCGTGCTGGATACAATATTCTTGGTTCGAGGCTCTTCTGTTTCATTACATTAAATATATCATGCCATTCTCTTCTGGCCTGTAAGGTTTCTGTTGAGAAGTCTGATGGGTTTTCCTTTGTAGGTGATCTTTTTTCTCTCCCTAGCTGCCTTTAATACTCTGTCCTTATCTTTTATCATTGCCATTTTAGTTATTATGTGTCTTGGTGTTGTCTTCCTTGGGTCCCTTGTGTTGGGAGATCTGTGGGCTTCCGTGGAGTGTGAGACTATTTGCTTCCCCAACATGGGGAAGTTTTCAGGAATTATTTCTTCAAAGACACTTTCTATCCCTTTTTCTCTCTCTTCTTCCTCTGGCACTCCTATATGAGATTATTGTTCCGTTTGGATTGGTCACACAGTTCTCTTAATATTCTTTCATTCCTAAAGATCCTTTTATCTCTCTCTGCCTCAGCTACTCTGTATTCCTGTTCTCTGATTTCTATTCCATTAACAGCCTCTTGCATCTCGTCCAGTCTGCTGCTAAGCCCGTCGATGGCTTGTCTCATTTCTGCATTGTCTTTCCTCACTTCCCTCACTTCCTCCCTCAGCTCTTGAATATTTCTCTGTAGATCTATCAGCATGGTTATGACTTTTATTCTGAATTCTTTTTCAGGAAGATTGTGCATTTCCATCCCTTCAGTCTCCCTCTCTGGTGTTTTCTGGGTCTGGATGAGCTTTGTCTGTACCATATTCCTCTGTCTTTTCATGGCAATAGAAGTGGTTGCTGGTAGGTGCCACGTATGTCAGCTGGGCTCCTTAAGACTTAAAAAAAAGAAAAACAAGGAAGAGAAAGAAGAGGAAAAAAAGAAGAAAGAAAAGCAAAGAAAAGAAAAACAAACAAACAAAAAAAACGCCCACCAGGAGTAGATTTTGTAAGGATGCTGTAGGTGGTGCTGTTGCTCCACTATTCCACAGCCGTGGCTGCGCAGCTCCACCAGGCCCTTTGTAGCTCTGGCCGGGGCGGGAACGAATGGGAGGCTGTTGTTCTCTTTGTGATGTTTCAGTGCGGCTACTTTTTCCCAGTCGCCAGCCAAGGAGTCCAAAATTCCTCAGGTCTCCGAACCTGCTTGGCCGAGTGTGCTGGGACGATCCTGGGCCCTTGCCTCTTTAAGACCGCCAAAAAAAAGCACATGCTTTTCTTTTGTCCCCGGGAGCCTGCTGCAAGGACCCGGGTGCATTCCCAGCTCAAAATCTGCACCTTCTGCCTCTCCAACATCTGATACACCACGCGATGTGTGTCAGCGCTCCCGGCGCATATCACCAGGGCTGGTTATTTCACAGGCCTGTTCTTCCACTCCCTCCCGGCTCTGAATCCTCTCCTCCCGCCGGTGTACTGGGGTGGGGGAGTGCTCGGGTCCCACTGTGTCGCGGCTCCATATCTTACCCGCCTCACAGGGTGCGAGTCCTCTCAGGTGCAGAGGCAGACTGTGCGCTGTCCTGTATACTGGTCTCTCTTTTAGGAATAGTTGTATTTGCTGTATTTTCATAGATATATATGGTTTTGGGAAGAGATTTCCGCTGCCCTGCTCACACTGCCATCTTCCCGGAACTCCTTCTAAAGACTGTCATATAAAACATAACTGTAAATATTTATTTGGAGAATGTTTACATAACATCTTGCATTTTAAGTCAAACAGGAAAAAATCCAAGAATTTATTGACTTCACTCCAGAATTAGTGATCAAGGGGATGGTGCAGTGAAATAATGAAAAAAAAAATTGACAAGGAAAAGACATTTCTGGGGTTCCTAAGTGCAATTACACTCGTTTAGCACATAATTCTAAAGAAAAAGTGAGTTTCATCAAGATTTTATGACAAAAAGGGATAAAATCACTTTTCTCCAAATAAAAAGTTCTCAGAAAGATTTTTCCAATGACTAACAGAATCCTAAACATACTGTAACTGATGGCAATGACTATCTTTTAGCATTTATAATTCAATCTTCTAAGTACATACAAAAGAAAAGGCAGTTTTAATGCTCTGTTCAAGGAATAAGAAGCCTCCTAATATATAAAAACTAAGTAGAGCATTATATATTTACATTTTAATACACCTCATCACTCCTACTAGAGTATACACTACACACAGAGATTATATCCTTTCCTCTAATGACCTACTACAAGGTGATGTATTTAAGGATATTTAGCAAATATTTCTTGCTTCTAGAAACTAAAGAAGTATAGAGAACCAGCAGTAGTTACTCAGGCAGTAGAAAACACCAAACCACTTAGAGAATAATTAAATTAATTACCTTTAGGGTTTTGAGACAATATGCTTACTTCTCAGATATCTACAAAAGTAGATGTAATACTACTGAAAAAAAGACTAGACTAATATAGTAAAATTATTTAAAAATAAAGCAGCAAGGGAAAACACTGAGATATCCCAAAAGCATTGGGGCAGAGGAATCAATTGCAACTTCCATTTTGTGTTCTTGGCAGTTTTGTGGTCACATTAGAAAAAAAAAAAGGCAAGGACTGGACTTAGATTCAAATGGTGCTAAGTACCCTAAGGTGGTAGAGTGTCAAGGACCCACATTTTCATCTTTAGTTGTACCTGTGGCAGTGATTTGCACTGATGGGCCCTATATGGTTTTCTTAAGTGACCAACAAGTATGTGTTCAAAATCTTGTCAGGGTTGATACACATGCACATATAAATGTATATTTACCAAAGCTATTCAACATAATTTTAATATCCTAAAAATTCAGCAAGTTTACCTGCCCTTGCAAAGAGTAATTGTACATTTTTTATTTCCACATCAAACTTGTCATATGCCTCATCCATTATTTCTTCCAGAGATGAATTAGTAGTCTTCTGCAAACCTTGATCTTCACTGTTAAGCTGAAATGGACAAACATCAGTTTTTTAAGCAGAAAAGTATAGAGATAAATATACTTAGTGTTTTCTTAAAACCTAACTAAAATGAAAACACTGCCCTTAATGAATTCACATTTTGCTTAATTTTCTGATAATTATTTGCAAATATTAGGAATATCACATTTCAGCATACATCTCTAACATGTTTGGGTAATATGTGCTCAGCACATTTGCATTAGTTAGGAGATGGGTTACACAGCCTTCTACTTCAAATAAGCAGCTCTTTTGGGCTCTCAGGAGTTATCCTCACTATGGCTCAGCAACTCTGTTACTGATTTGAAACTCTTCACCATTAAATAGCAGGATTTGTTCCTTTTTCTCCTCACTACATCACTAGAATAGTTAGGCCACTAGAATTCACATCCTACCTCTTCTTCCTTTTCCCTCTCCTCACAGGAAGTAAGGATCAAACTCAGATTTTTTAAATATTCACTTTTTCTCAGAGGCTTGCATTTCTAAGAGGTTCAATACCCAAAGCTTTAAGAGTTCTCTTACTCTCATTAGTTGCTGATGGTGATTTAACAAACATATTCATATGTGCATTATTTCCTATTGTTAAAATATATAAATTAACAAATAACACAGTGTAACTGAACTCTAGAAACCTAGGAGTACAGAAAACTAGGAGTGCTTCTATCCAATTAGGAAAACACAGGAGTAATCCCATTCTCAATGTCAAATCAGCTACCATTGCAGAAAATTTTAGGGCTTGTTTTTTTAATAGCCATAACATATTCATGGCTATGCAAATATTCAGTCTGAGCTAGGCTTGACAAATTGCTAAGAATAAATAAGTCTAGGTTTAGTTTAAGTGAGCACTAAGGGAAAAACAGTAAGCTACCAAATAGCTGGCTATCAACCTGGGCAAAAATGGGCAGAGAGAAATACATATATGCCTACCTGAAAAGTACCAAAATCTAAAATGAGAAGATCTGACTTTTTATGATGAAAACCTGTCTGTGGAACTATTAGATAAGAAGGCTTCAGATTTATGCTTAAATCAAGAACTTTTCGAGTTTCAATAATATGTGTAAGTCTTAAAAGAAGAAATAATGACAGATTAGATGGTCAAATTGAAATAAGTAATCGTACTATTAACAGGAGTAAGACCATAACTTGAGGAAGAGTGTTGGTTCTGCTCACAGACTAGATTCTCAGTTAGTAAGGTGAAATTACAAGTGGCCAATGGGAAACAATCATATCATTGCACAGTACAGTAAACCCAACACAGCTAGTTATTTTATCCAGGGACAGAATAATTTATAATTTCTTTAGTTAGCAAAGAGATAAAGTAGTTGGCTTGAGTTTAGAGGTCATGTATAAAAGTATGTATGTTTAAAACCAGATTCACACACACTACGGTGAACAGTTTCTTAAGAACTGAGATGGAGGAGATGTTTTCCATCTCAAACTCAATCTGAAGCACAGGATCCCAAAGGTAATAACAGACAGAATCATCTGTGCCTCATATTATTCTTTTTCTCACTCAGTCTAGCAGGTATATTTGACTTCAGGTAATTCTTGTACTTTTACTTCAGGTAAAAATGCAACTCCACTGTATAACATAGTGAGTTTACAACTACGGAATAAAGCAACATATACTTTTTAAAATACAATATTTACACTACAACAGACATAATTATGAATTAGTTGGTGCTTATACAGTCAAAATCTTCACCTGTAGCTGTTCTCTCTTTCCAGTTTCATCAATGTAGCTGATGTTATTTGCTCAAGATCTAATCCCTTATTTGATTGAAAGAATTCAACCACTACAATGATGGTTTTTTATAATTTAAAATATAATCAAGTTATACACAGTACTTTACATAAATTCATAAATTTTAAAATTTCAGCTAAATTCTAAACAGTTGTGGCTTTGAACTGAGGAGGTACCTCCTAAGATATTCTGCCTTACTGGATCTGTCTCTGGAGTGAAAGAGAATCTGAAAAAAACAATAGCCCAAGCAAGCTTACTGGAGAGGCAACAAATGTGTACATATCATTAAAGTGACCTTAAGTATGTTCTATGGTGTCATGCTGATGTAGCAATGGATGTTACTTCTACTTCTAGCCTCCAATTAGCCTAATACAACTGGACTCCCCTGCACTCTGAAGTTTAGAGAGGAAAAATGAAAGCTATTCGGCCCTTACCAACACCCAAAACTTGAATGTAAAAAAATCAGACATTTTCCAAGATAGAATGAGTTCTGGAGACTGGATGCACAAGTGTGAATGTACTTAACACTCCTGAACTATACACTTAAAAATGGCTAAGACGGTAAATTGTTATATGCATTTTACTATGATTTAATTTTTGTTTTAAATGAGAGAACACATTGAGTTCTGGAGTCAAATAATGCCTCCCATCCATACCATGAATCCAATTCTAAACTGTAAAGTAAGCCAGGGATCTCAACAAAAGGGTTGGGTCAACCTACAAGTGATGCAATGAGTAGTGAACCATGCATAGCCTGCTGGCTACCTTGAAATAAGTTAAGGGAGTCTGAAAAAAAGATGGAGCCATAGACACAGAATTTGAGCCAGCATTTTCAATAACATCTAAATGCCAGTGTAGTTTGTTGACATGTGAACAGCATTTAAAATTCTTTTAATTATTCCTAATGCTTTTTTAATTGATTCCAAACATCAAGCAGAAAGAGAAAAACAGCAACAATGAACTGGAGTAGGAGGTCAGTATATAACTATTTGGGAGTAGTTGGTACAATAAACACACACTTTTTAAATAATATATTAGGTTTCTGAAATTTTAACATAAGCATAGATAAATACAGCAGCAAAAAATGGTAGCACATGAAACCCAAATTAACTGCTAAACATGTACTGCTTTTAAAACCAGAAAAAAGCATTAGTAAACTTAGCTGCTAAGCAGATAAATGAAAGAGGAAAAATAAAAAGGCCATGTTAGAAGTATAAGATGGCTTTGATAAAGATTCACTTTCTCCTTGCACTTACAGCATCATAGATGACCTCCACAGGCTGGGACGGAATAACCAGAGTCTGAGTTTCAAATTCAATTTCAAGCAAAGATGATGTAGTATCACCAATTGAAGCCACAAGTGATGGCACAATATCCTGTTGTCTCAGGTTTTTTATATACCAGTGTTCTAATTTTGCTTCCACCGTACATTCCAGTGAGGAAAAAAGTAGTAATACAAGTAAGATCCTTTGCAATGTGATGGGTTAAAATACAATTTTTCCTTTTAAAACTCTCCTTTGAGAGCCCATTACTGAGAGGTGAAGTCCAAACTCCTTAGCCTGCCTGGCATTCAGTTACAGGGAGGTACAATCTGGAGGGCTTTTTGTTTTGTTTGTTCTTAATTCCTACTCACCCATAAGAAAAACCCACTTTGGCCAGCTCTTGAACACCGCATAAGTTCTGCTCATTGCTGTATGAATAACAGCTATACTTAACTCATGAAACTCATCTCCCTACTTCAAGCCACCCGGACACCCTGATCTCTGCTTCTCCTAGTCCTTTCCCTGGAGCTGGCCTTAGCCCCAATTCTCCTAAGCCAAGTTATTCTCTTCTATAGCTGACTTGTGTAATGTACTATAAGTATTTAATTAAAAACTGTAAGTATTTAATTTTACAGAACCTTCTCACCTATGAGCAGCCAAAAATGTTATACAGTTCCTAAATAATTAACTTTCTGTGTATCCCTTCTTATCAAGTACAGTATAAACTTCTTGAAAACAGAAACTGTTTCCTATGCATAGCCTTCATAGTTTCGAATTTATAAATTCAACAGTATCCAATAAACATTTGTGAAGGAAAGAAAGGAGGGTAGAATAAATGATGACCTCCTCATATAACTCCGTAACAAGACAAATTCAAATATAAAAAGACCATCTTAACACATAAAAAAAGAAATTAGAGAAGAATTACATTAATTCGTTTTTAATGCTAAATAACTTTTTTTTTGGCCTGAAGTCATACCTAGAAATAAAAATTGAAATAATAAATTTTCGAAAACTTACTTAAGTGCTGTTGCTCCTGGTCGCTGAGATATCTGGGTGCCCAGGCCATTATCTGAATTGTTAGTATTTCTGGAATATTTTTCTTTTCTTTTCTCATAGCAGAGGTGCTTACTAACTTCAGTGTCATTATATAGGCCACATACTAAACAAACAAAAAAAATCATTGAACTTTGATTATTACTTTTTTAAATAAGTTCTTCTGATTTCCATTTGTTGAATTACACAGTGATCTAAAAAACAATATTATAGGTTTTGGCATCAATATGTTCACTGTAAAAAAGAACATTAGAAAATTAAATACAAAATTGCTTGCTCAAACAGGACATTTACAAAAGATCCAAAATTCATTTCTCTTAACTTTAGAGGTAATAAAATAAAACTTGATAAAATGTTTTGTGGCATAAAGATTCTATTCAGCAACTTTCACTAAAGCAAACAAATTCAGACCAATCCTCTGGCTCAAAAACTGGACAAGATATAAAATTAACAAGGCTTTGGAGAGTTAACAAGACACCAAGAAAAAATACCTGGCCAAAAAAATGATAGGTCAAGACAGAGGCAGGACAGAGAACGAGGGAGAAGATTCTCATCAAACTACACAGGAAGAGAGGCAGCAAAGAACAAAGGATCCACAAAACAGAAAATAATTAGTAAAATGGCAATAGTAAGTCCTTACCTATAAATAATTACTTTAAATGTAAATGCATTAAATTCTCTAATCAAAAGACACAGAATGACAGAATGAAATTTTTTTTTAAAGATTGAATGGTATGTTGCCCACAAGAGATCACTTTAGCTTTAAGGACACACATAGACTGAGAATTAAGGAATAGAAAAAGGTATTTCAAGCAAACAGTAAACAAAAAATAAGGCTAGTCATATCAGAAAAAAAAGACTAAGTTAAAAATGGTCAAAAAGGACAAAGAAGGTCGTTGTATGATGTTAAAAGTATCAATCCATCAAGAACATGTAACAGTTGTAAATCTTCATGCACCCAACTTTGGAACACCTAAATATATAAAGTAAATACTAACAGGACTAAAAAGAAAAATAAATAGCAATAGGATATTAGTTGGGGACTTCAACAGCTCCTTTTCAACCATAGATCATCCAGAGAGAGAATCAATAACAAAACAATGTATTTGAACAATGATATAGGCCAAAGGAACTTAACAGATACATACGCAAAACATTCCACCCAACAGCAGGATAAACACCTTTTCAATCCCACACGGGGCATTTTCTATGATAGATCATATACTGGGCCATGAAACAAGTTTAAAAAATTTAAGAAGATACAAATCATCTTTTCCAACCAGAATGGAATGAAACTAGAAATTTTAGCAGAAAAAAGCTATAAAATCCACAACTACATGGAAATTAGCACACTCCTTTATAACTGATGGATCAAAGAATAAATTAAAAGGGGAAAAAATGAGAAAAAGGAAAATGGAAACACTACACACCAAAACCTATGGGATTCAGAAAAGTCAATTCTGAGAAAGAAATTTATAGTGATAAATGAATACATCAAGAAGAAAGAAATCTCAAATCTCAAAAATCTCAAAAACTAACTACATCTCAAGGAACTAGAAAAAGAAGAACTAAGCCCAAAGTTACAAGAAGGAAGGAAATAATAAATATTAGAGCAGAAATAAATGAAACTGAATGTAATTGTTGAACCACTGTGTTGTATACTTGAAACCAATAAGACTATATATCAACCATACTTCAATTAAAAAAAGGAAATGAAATAGAGAATAGGAAATAACAGAAAAAAAGATTGACAAAACCAGGAGCTGGTTCTTTAAAATGATGAAATTAACAAACCTTTGGCTAGACTAACCCCAAAAAAAGGAAAAAAGACAATGTATATAAATAGAAGTATAAATGACAGGGGAGACATTACAATTAATACCACAGAAATACAAAGGATAAGACACTACCCAGAACTATATACCAACATACTGGGTAACCTAGAAAAAAAAGATAACTTGTAGAAATGTATGACCTACCAAAACTGAGTCATGAAGAAATAGAAAACCTGAATAGACCAATAATGAGTAAGGAGATTGAATCAGCAATCAAAAACCTCCCAACAAAAGAGTATTATGCTCAGTGAAATAAGCCAGGTGGAGAAAGACAAGTACCAAATGATATCACTCATCTGTGGAGTATAACAAAGCAAACTGAAGGAACTGAACAGCAGCCGACTCACAGACTCCAATAAGGGACTAGAAGTTACCAAAGGGAAGGGGTCCATGAGTGGGTGGTGAGGGAGGAAGAAGGGGATTAAGGGGCATTATAATTAGCAATCACAATATAGGTAGGTCACGGGAAGGCAATATAGCACGGAGAAGACAAGTAATGACTCTATAGCATCTTACTACACTGATGGACAGTGATTGCAGTGGGGTGGGAGTGACTTGATAATATGGGTGAATGTTGAAACCACAGTGGTGCTCATGTGAAACCTTCATAAGTTTGCATGTCAATGATACCTTAATTAAAAAAACCCTCCCAACAAAGAAAACACCAGAACCAGATTCCACCAAACATTTAAAGAATTTACTCTAATACTTTTCACACTCTCTCAAAAAAACATGGCTGTTCACTTTGTGATAAACCAAATGAACAATTTTGGTTTTGCTTTCTCTCTTATATATGAGTTACATTTCACAATTTAAAACAAAATTTATTTTAAAGATACACTTTAATTCTACCATACATGATTTTTAACAGGTCATTCTTCCATTCACTATAACTATTAACTCTGAAGTTGGAGAGTTTTAGCTGGAAAAGTCTGACTGGAAACATTGAACAAATAGTAAACCAGAAATATATGATAACATATTTTTATCAGTTACTTTAAAAATCAGTAACTTGTTTAACCCAATTCAAGATAATGAAGTAAAATATCTCTTAGACCACCCAAGTAATTACTTGTTTGGGTAAAGTTAAGTTGTAGGTGCTTTCACTGTAACCAACAGCAGTGAAGAGCTTATCTTTTTCCTCTGGAGTCATAAAGTCATCAATAGCTACAAAGAAAGGACAGGATTTTAAGAAATCCATTGCATCACTTTTACAGATACAATAAAAAAAGTTACACCAAACTAATAAGTGTGCTAAAACTAATAGAAATGAGAGAGCAAAAACAGCCAGGTAATTTCTTCTAATACACTACTTTGACTAGTTAAAACAAACATTTATTTGCTTGCTTAGGTGAAGGCAGAGACACCATTAAGGCAATTCAGATTTCATATAAGGATTTTAGAATTACCTAAGTATTTTAAAAATTAAATGAAACTTCTAAATAAATATCCATATAAAAAGTAATAATAAGGAATGCTAAAATGTTGCGACTTCTGAATTGAAACTTAATGAAATTTCACATAAATAATTTTTCTCAAACATGAACAGAAATATTCCAGCTTGATGTATTTACTTATTTACTACACTGAGGTACTTTTATTTCAGAAGTAGTCTGAAATAAAATTCAACTGACTAAAATATAATTTATAAGTATTTCTTATCAGTGTTCAATAAATTATCTGACTTGGAACTTACTTTCAGGAATCAAAGATTCTTCATCTTTTCTCTTAGATTCCTTCTTACCCCAAAACCCACTAAACCAGCTTCGTTTCTCACCTGTGTCAGTAGACTTTTTCCTTAATTTTTGCCCAGACCGAACCACCTAGAAAATAAAATTTTAAAAATTGAATTAAAGAATAAATGCTCTCTTCATTTTCAAGTACAGCCAGATAAGAACAATGGTTAATTTTTTTAACACTACATTAGGTTAAAAAACATCAGGAAAACCGGTCAATTCCTTCTGAAATGATGCTCGATATGATTTGCTTAATGTAGTCCCACTGTTACTTTAATTTACTTTCCATACCTCCTGACTGCATTTGCTGAATCTGTACTTTGTCAGGAATGTAGTAAAGGTTTCAATGTGAAAATTTTCTGAACCAGTATGTCTTCCAAATTTTTAAGTTAAGGAGCCACTGGGACTGCAGACTAATAAAATGAAAAGTTCCCTGAAAGGAAGAGGCTTCCACACTCAAGAAAATATTACTTTAAAACAATCATATTTCAGAATTCATATACATTGCCAGCTTGCTAACTATGGACATGGTGAGGAGAGGAGGGTGGAATATAAGTAAACAACAGAGAGTCCTTGTATTTCATTTCATCCTCTTTTTTAAATAAATTCTGGGTTGATTTTATGCTGCTCCTTGTTTCTGCCCACTTTTCAGTGAAACACAGACGAATATCAAACCAAAAAAACAGAAAGATACAGAAAATAAAGGAGATAAGTAATTTGACTCTCTCTTCTCATTCCCAAAGCAAGTAAACTTTAGTAATTTCCCCACTTAAAATCTAAAATATTTTAAATTGGTAGTGAATTAGCAATATATTGCAAGCCACCCTGTGTAACAGAAAGTGAAATAATCCAAAAGAGAAATTAAAAGAAAATAGTTGAATTCTATAGTAAAGAGAAGAGGTATGATAGTGATAATTCAGTTTAAACTAAGTTAAATAAATTCCAACAATTAGAACTTAAATAAATACTAAAGGAATAGGTCTACATCTACTCACAAACTATCAAAGATCAAAGTCTGTCAAGCTTACCAATCTATTTTTAGCAGTCAGAAAGTTAAAGGGTAAAAAATACATATCTCATTACTTAATATTTTACGTGAAATAACATTTAACTTCTTTATTCTCTTGACATAGAAGATTAGTGTGCCTTTTTATTCTTCATAAGCAGAACTTAGACTATTTAACCTCTTTATGCCTCAATTTCCTAATATAAACTGAAAATACTAGTACTTTCCTCAGAATTGACAGTACCAGCAAATACTTCAAGAAAAATGTTATTAGTTTTCTTTCTTATCACTAAACTTTCTATTTTAAAATTTTCGTGAATACAAAGCCTCAGCAGAAGCATATCAATTCTTAGCTACCAATATTTTGCGTTCATTTCTGATGTGGGCACAGTATTATTAATCCCAGTGTTTGCTGTGTTTGTCTTTAGTTTTGAGACTTTTTAAAAAATGGAACTAACTCCATTTGTGTTCTATAATTACAGAAGTTGTAAAGGTTAAAATGTTAATGAGAAGAAGCAATCAAAATAAGAAACAAAATAAAAAATAATAAAAACTTGAAAGTTGTTTCCAAAAAAGTCAAATGTAGC
Organism: Smutsia gigantea; assembly: GCA_032199065.1. Lineage (NCBI taxonomy): Eukaryota > Metazoa > Chordata > Mammalia > Pholidota > Manidae > Smutsia > Smutsia gigantea. Next base: position 88,849 of record JAVSCE010004399.1, read on the forward strand.
ATTTGGATACAGGCTACATAGTTCAACAACAGATAGGTATCTTCAGGACAGAGAAATCACCCAACCTACGTAAAGGTCTCTACATTTCAAAAAAAATAGTGATGAAAGAGCATTATTAACACTACCGGCAATTCAGGAGGATCCTAATGTTGGTGAACTTAAAGACTAAGCATGGAGAAAATGTAAACTTTCTATCACAAGCCGTAGATGAGTACATACATTCAAGCCCTATTTGAATCTGCAAACTAAAAGTGAATGACAAATCAACTACCATAGAAACCATAGTTCAGTGGTATTCAATACGTGCCGCACTAACAAAAGGAACAAAACAACGCCCAAATCCCACCACACACCAATTAAATCAAATCTTGAGGAAGTGGACTCTAGGCATCAGTATTTTTTTTAATTCTCTAGTGCTTCTTATGTGCAGAACAACTACAGCTGAGAGGACTCTACCAGAGTTTTCTCAACAACAGCAGAGATCATCAAGTACGGAATTTTACTGTCTCAACAGTTGCACAAGCAAATGAAACTGAGCTCTTTTCGAAAAGACACCCAATTAAATATGTATCATCTGGGCTCACAAAGCTCTACAGTCTACTACAATTCTTTTAGGGAAAATACAACCAGAGACTGTAATATCAACCCTCTCTTAGATACTGGACTTAATAAATAAATGGATTTATGAACAGTTCTTTATAAATCTGAATACAGGAACAGCTGTACAATATTTGAACATTTCATTAAAAGCTTTTTAGCTAAAATGATCATTTAAAAAGGGCAGGCACTAAATTTTTTTAACTGTTACCATCTTTTTTTATCCCACATAAAAACTTTATGATAATATTAATAAACTTTAATGAAAAATATGTCCATTTTGAAAAAAAATCATTAAGGAATTCAAAAATAGTATGTTGATTAAGTGGCATTAAGATAATGTAGGAACCAACCACAACATTCAAGTTTCCCCCTCCCAAATCTCTATTTAAATCTCTAAAAAAAACTTTAAAAAAGAGATAAGGCCACATCACAAATTTTAAGAATTTTGAATTAAACAAAAAAACTGAGACAAGAAAAAGACTGAAATGAATTATTAAAAAGCACACAAAAATACTAATTTTCTACAGTGATAGAGGTTATGAAGGAAATAAAGAATACTAAAAAAAAACCTTTTCCACAGGTTGACAATCATCATTTTAAAAATGCACTTAAAAATGAGAGCTGACATAAAATGATACACACACAATGTACCAATGTCTAATCCCTGGTTTTAGTATTATGTCAGATGTAACCACTGATGAGATTAACCCTCACTCTCCTTTCTCTCACCACTCTACTTAGTTCCCTGAAGAATCAAATAAGCCCCCATCTCAAAACCTCTCAGCTTGCTATACTCTTTCTGCCTGGTACACTTGTCCCTCTGCTATTTTTCTGGCTGACTCCCTCACCTTCTTCAGGTTTTTGCCCAAATACTTCCTTTTTAGTGAAGCTTTCCCAAAAAGCTTATTAAAAATTGCAACCCCCATCACCATCACTACCTAGCCCAAACTCTCTATATTCCTTCTTACTGTATTTGTATTTATATTTTTATTTATTATCCTTCCTCCTCCTAGATGTAAGGGATTTTTGTCTGTTTTGTTCACTTTTGTATGATAATGTAAATAACAATGATGGAAAAAAACACTTATTTAGTAATTACTAAGTGCCATGTACATAACAGTCTAAGTGCTTTACATGGATTATCATGCATTCTTCACAATAACCCTTTATGTAGGTACTATGAGTTAATCCTATTTTACAAATAAGGAAACTAAGGCACAGAGAGGTTAAACAGCCAATCCAAGGTCACACAAGTACTCAAGGCTGGCATCAGAATCCAGAACACCTGACTCCTGAATCTACACTCAACCATGATGCTATTAAAATAGGCATTCAGTGAGTATTTGCTGAGTAATGAATTAATAACAAGTGCATATGTTTTAATCCCATTTAAAAACATGGATACATGTATGGAGATCCATGAATACAAAAGACTAAAAAAAATACAGAAAGGTATTACAGTAGTTATCTTTAATGTGTGAGATAATAGATTTTTTTGTGTGTGTGTGGAGATGTATTTCATAACATTTTTATAATGAGTTGTATTGCACTTGTAATTTACTTTTTTAAAGTTTATTTTGATATCATTAATCTACAATTAAATGAGTAATATTATGGTGATTACACTACCCCCTTCATCAGGTCCCCCCACCCAACCCCCTTACAGTCACTGTCCATCAGCGTAGTGAGATGCCACAGAGTCACTACTTGTCCTCTCTGGGTTGTACAGCCCTCCCCATGCCCCCCCAACATTATGTTACAGAATAAAAGAAATGACATGGAACACTGCAGTCAAGGTACTAAGCGGGATAAATAAGCAATAATAAAACATCATGATCATATTGATTCCAATTTTGGAAAAAAAGAAATGAAGAGGAAAGGAAGAGGGAGTGAGGTAAAATAGATGAAAAAGGGAAGAAGGAAGGAAGGGAGGGAAGAGAGAACAAAGTAAAAGAAATGGTGGCTAAAAAGCATAAATCAGTAGGTACCTATGCATGGGAGAAAAACTAGAAGACTATATGTCATATGTCAAAATGTTAACATTCTATGTTCCTAGGATTATGGATGACTATTATTTGCTTTCTTTTGGGGGATTTTCAAAATTTTTGCCATAAAATTAAAAAATTTTTTCTTTTATGATAGTACAATTTTTCCCCAATATTCCAATTTTTTTTTACCCCTAAGACTAAATTAAACCATAAAAACTCAACTATTATTCTCACTTGAGTAAATCTCAACAACTTCCCATGAAACTTAAGATTTATTGATCCTAGATTTAATGTTTAGTACATTTAAATATAAAATCAGCTAATAAAGATGGTTACCTCTACTTGTGCTTGTTGCCTTGCTTAAATTATGTTAAAAACATCCAAAGTCTTCTCCAAATCCTATAAACAAAGAGACATTTGTAAAATAGGAATATGGCATTAGATAGATTTTTTTTTTCTTCTTTGAATTCTAGGTCAATCTAGCCCATGAACAAACAGTAGTTATGATCTAATAAAAGTATAAATCTGAATATACACTTGGCTTTTAAATTTTTACAATATGGGAAATAAGTTTTCCAAGAAAGTAAATCCTCATTAAATACAGTATGAAAATAAGAATTTGAGAGACCATTATAATACACAGATAACCATATATGCAAATGGAACAATATTTGGGAAGGGGATTATGGTTCTTACTTCTGACTCTCTCTGTTCTACATTATTTTACAACCATTGTACTAAAAGCATCACTACAAAACACAAAATGTAAGAATGTAAAATTCTGCAAATGAACAAGTAAGCTAAAGTAGAAACTGATTTGGGCAATCTACATAAAAAGTAGGTAACAAGAAACTACATATACCGGGTGACCTGTGTGTATGTATGATATGATAACATACAGGTGCTCTACATGTTATTTCATGCAGGTCTCACAACTCTGTAAGACACTGTTCCCATTTTATATATTAAAATGCCACAACTGAGATGGTGAGAAATTTGATGCTTTTTCTAATATATAATACTAGTGATTATATATCCAGTGATTCTCACATACTTCAAAATAGTAGGAAATCAATTAATTCTTTACATATGAACTGGTGGCAGAAGTAGTTATATAATCAAGATCAGATTGTATTAAGCAAATTATGTATTCAGTGTGCTTTTACTTCAAAAGGATGTAAATAAGACTTTCTATCTTGAGGAATAAAAGCTGTTTTTTTTAAATAAATAATACTTTGAACTCTTAAAAAAAAGCCACTAATAGAAGTAATAATACATATCCAGTTAATAATAAACACATATTTGAACAGCTCTGATACTGACTTTCTAAACATTATTATAAAATCAAACACAATTCTCCAAATAGTTTACAGTAACTTCATTTAATCTGATCAATAGGATAGGAGAGAAAGGTTTTTTTAAAGAAGAAAATAACTTGGAAAAACACTCTTCACTTTGCCTTAAAATTCTCTCAAAGAGTTATGTTTTTTATAAAACTGTATTTTAATTAAAATTAAATTTATAAGAATTAACATTAAAGGATGATTTTAATAAATAATAGCTTTCATTAATATTAGCAAAATATACATGAATTTGTTTCTGTATTTCTTCTGGAACTTTAATCTGTGTTAGCTTGTTTTTGTAGGCACTTTTATAACTCTTAAGCAATTGCCTGTGTTTTTTTATGTTACTCCATGACCACATCTGTGTGTACCTTCTTATGTGAACTTCAAGAACAGAATCAATTGTGTATTTCCACCTGAATTTTTGTTAATGCACATTTGAATACAAAGGTTTAAGAAAAAAGCAAACCACTCCAAGAAGATGGTATGCCTAAGCAAAATCATGAAGACACAGAATGACCTGTTAGCAAAATTAACAGTATCCCAATATGGTTATAATACTTAGTCCATGTGGGTGACTGAAGAGCAATAAAATTTAAAAATGTTGAAAGTCTTGAATGCCAAGTTACGAACTGAGAGTAGGAGTGTAAGACAATGTGTTAACAAGGTGGATTTGAAAAAAGATGGCGGCGTGAGAAGTGAGACAGAAATCTCCTCCCAAAACCACATATAATATGAAAATACAGAAAATACAACTATTCCTAAAAGAGTAACCAGAAGTAAGATTGCACCAGCCAGTCTACATCTAGAAAAAGAGAACATCTCATGGAAAAGGGTAAAGTAACAAAACTGCAACGCAGCATGACTGAAGCACTCCCCCAGCTCCAGCTCACCAGCATGAGGAAGAGAAACAGAGCAGGGAGGGAGTAGAATCCCAGGAATGCTAAATACCCAGCCCTAGAAATCTACTCCAGGAGCACAAACCCACATTGCATGTGCTCTGGAGATTGAGGGGTTGAAAAGCAAAGTCACAGACTGAGATTCCACCTGCTTGTGGAGAACAGGTTCCCACAATCAGCTGCTCTGGGACAAAAGAAAGACAGGTACTTTGAAAAACTTCCCAACAGTAGAGGGCTGCTAAAGGGGCAAGGACTACACAGAGCTTGCTGCTTAGGAGAAGGAACAGGGGGACAAAATTATCCCAGCACACTCAGCCCAGCAGGTTGGGAACTTTCAGGAGCTTCAGGCACCTCATGACCCTGCTGGCAACGCAGCCCTGAGGCCCCCTCAGTGATAAGCAGCCTGCCACTTCATCCTCCTGGCTGGAACCTGCGTGCCAATCTGCTGACACTGCCACACTGTCAGGGTAGCCAGAGGGCAGCCCCACTTACAGCAACTACACAGGCTTAATGCAGAGGCTACTCCGCAAGCCCGGATCACTGTCCCTGACAGTGGAGGCAGGCACTGCAGCCAGAAAGCAGGAAAGAGCTCTCTCTTTAGGGTAGACACTGGTACCACTCCCCTGCAACCACTACCATCACTCCAGGTGCTGGACAGCTCAGAACAGCAGAGTTGCTGGGCACTTGAGGGTGCTGCCTACACAAACCCAGTATTTCTCATTATTCAGTAGGATTATGAAAAGGCAGAAGAACCATGTTCAAACCAAAATCCCACAAACACCAAAAAGAGGCCTCAGTGAACCTGAAATCACCAATATTCCTGAAAAATAATTCAAATTAAAGTCATAAGCATGCTAATGGAGCTACAAAAAATATTCAAGAGCTAAGGGATGATTTAAGGAGGGAGATAGACTCCTTAAAAAATATAGTAGCTAAAATGAAACATACAATGGTGGGATTTAAAAGCAGATTAGATGAGGTAGAGGAGATGGTAAAAAGAATAGAAATTAGAGAACAGGAATACAAAGAAGCTGACACAGAGAGAGAAAAAAGGATCTCTAGGAATGAAAGAATATTAAGAGAACTGTGTGACCAATCCAAATGGAACAATATTTGCATTATAGGGGTACCAGAAGAGCAAGAAGAGAGAAAAGGGGATAGAAAGTGTCTTTGAAGAAATAATTGCTGAAAATTTTCCCAGTCTGGGGAAGGAAATAGTCTCTCAGGCCATGGAAGTGCATAGATCTCCCAACACAAGGGATTTAAGGAAGACAGTACCAAGATATATAATAATTAAAATGGCAAAGATAAGGATAAGGACAGACTATAAAAGCAGCCAGAGAGAGAAAAAAGATCACCTAGAAAGGAAAACCCATTAGGCTATCATCAGACTTCTCAGCAGAACCCTTACCAGTCAGAAGGGAGTAGCATGATATATCCAATGCAATGAAACAGACTGGCCTTGAACCAAGAATATTCTAACCACAAACATTATCATTTAAATTTGAAGGAGGGATAAAACAATTTCCAAATAAGCAAAAGTTGGGGGAATTTGCCCCCAACAAACCATCTCTGCAGTGTATTATAAAGGTACAGCTCTAAATGGAAGTGCGCCTAAGGCTAAATAGCTGTCACCAGAGAAAATAAAACCACAGTAAAAGAAGTAGACCAATTAATTACTAACCAAATGCAAAATTAAATCAGCTACCCACAAAGTCAGTCAAGGGATACACAAAGAATACAGAATATGAGACCTACCATGTAAAGAGTAGAGGAGGAAAAAAAGAAGGGGAAAAAATCTTCAGATTGTGTTTATAATAGCATAAATAAGAGAATTTAAGTTAGACTGTTAAGATAGCAAAGTAGCGGCCCTTGAACCTTTGGTAACCACAAATCCAAAACCACAAATGGCAATAAGTAAATATCTATCGATAATCACCCTAAATGTAAAGAGACTGAATGCACCAATCCAAAGACATACAGCAACAGAATGGATAAAAAGCCAAGACCCGTCTATATGGTGCCTACGAGAGACTCACCTCAAACCCAAAGATATATACAGACTAAAAGTGAAGGGATGGAAAAAGATATTTCATGCAACTAATAGGGAAAAAAAAGCAGGAGAGGCAATACTTTTATCAGATAAAATAGACTTCAAAACAAAGAAAGTAACAAGAGACAAAGAAGGACATTATATACTGATAAAAGGGTCAACCCAACAAGAAGATGCAACCATTATAAATATCTATGCACTCAAACATAGGAGCACCCAAATATGTGCAACAAACACTAACAAAATTAAAGGGGAAATAAAATTTAAGGTATTCATTTTAGGAGACTTCAACACAACACTCACTCCAAAGGACAGGTCAACCGGACAGAAAATAAGTAAGGGCACAGAGGCACTGAACAACACATTAGAACAGAAGGACCTAACAGACATCTATAGAACACTCCACCCAAAAGCAGCAGGATACACATTCTTTTCAAGTGCACATGGAACATTTTCAAGAATAGATCATCTACTAGGCCACAAAAAGAGCCTCGGTAAATTCAAAAAGATTGAAATTGTGCCAGCCAGTTTCTCAGACCACAGAGGTATGAAACTAGAAATAAAGTATGAAAAGAAATGAAAAAGCCCACAAATACATGGAAGATTAACATCATGTTCCTAAATAACCAATGGATCAATGACCAAATAAAAACAGAAATCAAGCAATATATGGAGATAAATGACGACAATAATTCAACACCACAAAATCCATGGAACGCAGCGAAGGCCATGCTAAGAAGGAAGTATATTGCAACACAGGCCAACCTCAGAAAAGAAGAACAATCCCTTATGAACAGTCTAAACTCACAATTAACAGAACTAGAAAAAGAAGAAAAATGAGGCCCAAAGTCAGTAGAAGGAAGGACATAATAAAGATTAGAGCAGAAATAAATAAAATCGAGAAGAATAAAACAATAGAAAGAATCAATGACAGCAAGAGCTGGTTCTTGAAGAAAATAAAAGATAAACCCCTAGCCAGACTTGTCAAGAAAAAAAGAGAGTCTACACACATAAACAGAATCAGAAATGAGAAAGGAAAAATCACTACGGACACCATAGAAATACAAAAAATTATGAGAGAATACTATGAAAAATTTTATGCTAACAAACTGGATAACCTAGAAGAAATGGACAACTTTCTAGAAAAATACAACTTTCCACGGCTGACCAGAACATCTGAACAGACCAATTACCAGAACAAAATTGAACTGGTAATCAAAAAACTACCTAAGAAAAAAAAAACCCTGGACCAGATGGCTTCACTGCTGAATTATATCAGACATTTAGAGAAGACCTAATACCCAGCGACCATAAAGTTTTCCAAAAAGTAGAAGAGGAGGCAATACTTCCAAACTCATTGTATGAGGCCCGGATCACTCTAATACCAAAACCAGGCAAAGACACCACAAAAAAATAAAATTACAGACATATATCCCTGATGAACAACGATGCAAAAATACTCAACAAAATATTAGCAAACTGAATTCAAAAATACATCAAAAAGATCATCCATCATGATCAAGTAGGATTTATTCCAGGGATGCAAGGATGGCACAATATTAGAAAATCCATCAACATCATCAACTATATCAACAAAAAGGACAAAAACCACACGATCATCTCCATTGATGCTGAAAAAGCATTTGACAAAATTCAACACCCATTCATGATAAAAACTCTCAGCAAAACGGGTATAGAGGGAAGTATCTCAACATAATAAAGGCTATAGAAGACAAACCCACAGCCAACATTATACGTATCAGTGAGAAGCTGAAAGCTTTTCCTTTAAGATTGGGTACAAGACAAGGATGCCCACTCTCCCCACTTTTATTCAACATACTTCAGGAGGTCCTAGACATGGCAATCAGACAACACAAAGAAACAAAAGGCATGCAGATTGGTATAGAAGAAGTTAAACTGTCACTGTTTGCAGATGACATGATACTGTACATAGAAAACCCTAAAGAATCCACTCCCAAACTACTAGATCTAATATCTGAATTCCGTGAAGTTACAAGATACAAAATTAGTACACAGGAATATGTTGTATTCCTATACACTAATGATGAACTAGCAGAAAGAGAAATCTGGAAAACAATTCCATTCACAATTGCATCAAAAAGAATAAAATACCTAGGACTAAACCTAACCAAGGAGGTGAATGACCTATACCCTGAAAACTACAAGACACTCATGACAGAAATTAAAGAAGATACCAATAAATGGAAATAATCCCGTGCTCATGTAAAGGAAGAATTAATATTGTCAGAATGGCCATCCTGCCTAAAGCAATCTACAGATTCAATGTAATCCCTATCAAAATACCAATAGCATTGTTCAATGAACTAGAGTAAATTGTTCTAAAATTCATACAGAACCAGAAAAGACCCTGAATAGCCAAGGCAATCCTGAGAAGGAAGAATAAAGCTGGGGGGATTACACTACCCGACTTCAAGCTCTACTACAAAGCCACAGTTATCAAGACAATTTGGTACTGGCACAAGAACAGACCCATAGACCAATGGAACAGACTAGAGATCCCTGATATAAACCCAACCATATATGGTCAATTAATATATGATAAAGGAGCCATGGATATAAAATGGGGAAATGATAGCCTCTTCAACAACTGCTGTTGACAAAATTGGACAGCTACATGCGAGAGAATGAAACTGGATTATTGTCTAACCGCATACACAAAAGTAAACTCAAAATGGATCAAAGACCTGAATGTAAGTCATGAAACCATAAAACTCTTAGAAGAAAACATAGGCAAAAATCTCCTGAATATAAACATGAACAACTTTTTCCTGAATGCAACTCCTCAGGCAAAGGAAACAAAAGCAAAAATGAACAAGTGGGACTACATCAAGCTAAAAAGTTTCTGTACAGCAAAGGACATCAGCAGCAGAACAGAAAGGCATCCTACAGTATGGGAGAATGTTTGTACATGACATATCCGACAAGGGGTTAACATCCAAAATATATAAAGAACTCACATGCCTCAACAACCCAAAAGCATATAACCTGATTTAAAAATGTACAGAGGATATAAAGAGACAATTCTCCAAAGAAAAAATTCAGGTGGCCAACAGGCACATGAAAAGATGTTCCACATTGCTAATTATCAGGGAAGTGCAAATTAAAAGCACAATGAGATATAACCTCACACCAGTTAGGATGGCCACCCTCCAAAAGACAAACAACACGTGCTGGAGAGGATGTGGAGAAAGGGGAACCCTCCTACACGCTGGGGGTAATGCATATTAGTACAACCATTGTGGAAAGCAGTATGGAAGTTCCTCAAAAAACTCAAAATAGAAATACCATTTAACCCAGGAATCCCACTTCTAGGAATTTACCCTAAGAATGCAGCAGCCCAGTTTGAAAAAGACATATGCACCCCTATGTTTATCGCAGCACTATTGACAGTAGCCCAGAAATGGAAGCAACCTCAGTGCCCATCAGAAGATGAATGGATAAAGATGTGGTAATATACACAATGGAATATTATTCAGCCATAAGAAGAAAACAAATCCTACCATTTGCAACATATGGATGGAGCTAGAGGGTGTTATGCTCAGTTAAATAAGCCAGGCGGAGAAAGACAAGTATCAAATGATTTCACTCATCTGTCTGTGCTGTTTCCCCGTCTCTGAGACCAGGTAACAACTCCACAAAGGCACTATCGCCCAGCTCGCCGCCAGCTCTAGGTCTCTCATGGCAGCAAGTAGATGCCCGCTCGTGCCCGGAGTCCCCGGCGGCCCCGCCAGCTCCCAACGGAACGTGGACCGCACTCCTGGCGCTCGCCTCGCTGTGGCCGGCCGGGGCCCGAGGACCGCGCCTCCGTCTCACCGCCCCTCCGTCTCACCGCCCCCTATTCCGCGGGCGGGCGCGCCTTGCCAGCCGATCCCAACTTCATCGCCGCCGGCCCAGCCCGGTACGCCCGCGGCGCGTTCCGCTGGGACCCGCACAAGAAGACATGCAGCCCGCAGCCCGGCCTGGCGTGGCCCGGCAAGTGGTAGAGTGGGGAAAACCCGCTCCACCCAGACCAGAAAACTGGCCGGCGGCGTCCCGGCCTCCCGCCCAGCGCCAGGGATGCGGTGGCGGCGAACCGTCCCGGGGAGCGGCAGCGGCGGCAGGAGCGGCCAGCCGGAGAGAGACCGGGTAAAAGACTCAACGGGTCAGGGAGAGCGGAGCGGCCGCGGCGCGGGTCCGGCAGCTGCGGCATCGGAGGGGGGCAGAGGGCGCTCCGTTCCACTTGGCTGTCGCTGCTCCGGCAGCCCCGGCTGCCCGGCTCCTTCTGACTCCGCCACTCCGCGGTGCCCTCCGCTACTCACCGTTGCTGCACCGCCGGCTCGTCGGCTTTCCGCGCTGACACCTGGAGCCAACCGTCTGCTCCTCCTGCAGCTGTCGGAATGTTTGAGCCACGTCCTGCGCCGTTCCGCACCGCACATGGTTTACGACAGTCGCTCAGACCCGGAGCCGCTCGCTCTACGGCGGGAAAATTGTTGCTAGGGAGACGACGCTGCTTCAGCCAGCGAGGAAAACCTTTCCCTCAGATGTAGAGGGATGGGGAGGGGACCGCTGGGAGACTTCAGTGAAAACAATAAAATACTACTGAGAAACGGTGGGTAAGGAGTGAGGGGGACTGGGATTAAACGGCATTATGATTAGCACACATAATGTAGCGGGCTCACGGGAGGGCAGTACAGCACAGAGAAGACAGGTAGTGGCTATAGCATCTTACTACGCTGATGGACAGTGACTGCAATAGCGAGCAGGGGGACATGGTAATATGGGTGAATGCAGAAACCACAATGGTGCTCATGGGAATCCTTCATAATATTGTATATCAATCATACCCTAATAAAAAATAAATAAAAACATTACTGAGAAAAATTGAACAGGACTTGAATAAATGAAGACAGGTGACGTGTTCACGTATTTGAAGATTCAGTTGGATGACGGTTCTTCCTATATCGGCTGTAGATTCAACATAACCCCCATCATAATCCCACAGGCACTCCTTCTGGGTTCTGCTGACGTCTTCAAAGGTCAGTGGCAAGCTCCACCAACGGGCTACAGTCCACATTGTCTTTTGCAATGTGTGTAACGAATGCTGACATAACCATTGGGCTAGAGCAGACGCAGGTTTCCTTCCAGCCAACGCATGTGGGCCAATAATCTGTCTGCTTCATCGTTCACTAGGGATGCTAAAGGGAAATGGCCACTCACAAGCAGCAGTGGTTCAAATGTATTCGAGCCGCCATAGCCCCTTTCCAGCAGGCCACCACTCCAGCCGAGCTGCAGGGTTTGCCAGAGCTCCATGAGGCAGTGCTTCGAGAACAACCCCTCCACTGGGAATGTCAAAACCCAGAGAAGGGCGTCCACGCCATCCAGTGTGACTCAGGTTGAAGTTGATAGGGACGCTTCAGCGTGTGACTCTCCTGCGTGCACCATAGATGACATAAAGAGTGTCAGTGCGCACCGAACACAGCCTGGCTTCCGAGGGACAAATCTCCATTCAGTGGCGAATGGAAAGAGACCTCGGTATAAAGGAAGCTCTGTGTATTACTGGCACAGAGACTGTTATTTATACATGTATACAGTTTGGTTTTTCTTGTAATGGGAGCATGGGAGCGTTGCAGGGTACTTAATACCAGTCTTAACATTTTCTGATTTTGGTTGTTCTTTTGTTTTTTTTTATGGCAGCTAAAGATATGTATAACAGATTACTGTTAAAAGTGCAATCTTTTTTTTTAAAGATATTTTCTCATAGCTTGGAACATGCAAGCCTGGTATTTTTAATCAAATGAAATATTTATGCAATGGGTTTCTTCTTCATTCTGAATTCATCAGGACTTTCCAATACCTACCAATTGTGATATTTATAATATTTACCAAAGCTTAAAATTTTGCAAATACTGGGATTTTACCTGTGTTTCTTTGATAAACTGTGTGTGCAGAATTTGAAATTTTAACATTGGCTCCTAAAATCTACATGGAGTACATGTGTGTAATACTTAAAATTTACACCGAAACATAAGTTCCCTTTGAAACAAACTATGTAACTTTACAGAGTTTCCATTTTATCAACTGGAATACTTTATATTCGTTTTTATATTAGTTTTTTTCACTACACATTCCTCATTTTCATTCACTTATCTTGCCAATTATTTAACTTTTTTATTATAAAGTAGTTTTTAGTATTTGTTTTATTTACTTATGTTTTTTTACTTTGACACCTTTTCAGATTGGTAGCCTTTATTTTCCCCCTTGATTAAAAATGTGTTTGTATGTGTATATAAATATATATATATATATGTTTTTAAAATCATATTAACTTTACCAAGTGAAAACAAGCCATCCTGTTTTTGAGCCAGTTAAGAAAATTGCTATTTTTCAAGTGTAGCATTGCAAGGTGGTGAGCACACATGAGCTGACTCAGTGTATTCTGGACTACTAGAAGAAAACCACCTTAAGGGTTTTGTTGAGAGCTTTAGTGTTGTCTGAAAATCAAGAGGGGAGGCAGTTGACTGGTAATAAGTAAAAAAGAGGGAAAAAGAGAGTAGTTTGGTCTTAAGGTAAAAATGTCTGGTTTTGCTAGAACATGCAAGAAGATAGTAAAAGCTAAACTTGAGGGTGTACAGTAAGTTATAGAAGGCTGGGTGAAGTGAACTTTACTTGTGTTGGTTTATAGTACCTGCAAATAATGGGTTGAAAAGAAGCAGGTGTGTTGAAAATCTGACCATATTATATCAATTTTGGTGGATTTATTCATAAAGGGAAAAGGTGATGAATCTTCTACTGTAAAATGTTTCTGTTCAAATGATATCATAGTCTTCAAGTGGAGGACTAAAAGCTCTGTGTCATGGCAGATTTATAATGTTGATCATTCAAGGAAATATTGACTATTATGTGAACTATATTTGTCCAGTGGAAATGAAAATTGAGAAAGATTGTGAGTTGATCAATCCAAATGACTTCTCTGTATAAATGAATTATACAATTAAAAAAGCACACACATAATCAGCCCTTAAAACTTCTTGGCTGGTGGATGTTTGGGAGACGTGTGCCAGAAAGTGTTGGTGTGGCAAAGGAGGTCCTGGCATGTGTCACAAGGTTTTAAAAATCATAAATACTTAAACCTTTGAAATTCATTGGTGAGTAAGAGAAAGATTCAATTAAGTCAAGTTCTGTGACTTATTAAACCATTCAGAAAGCAGTATAATCAGAAAGAGCAATAGGATTGAAGAGGGGCGAACATCTAGCCACTTTCTGGATACACTCATAACTCTAACAGCAAAGCATCCTGATTTGACTAATTTAAGGTTTTAATTTAGGTATCTCAGGTTTCTGAGTTTGGATATTCAAAGTCAAAAGTGTAGATCATACCAATGTTCTGATCTGAAAAATCAGGAAACAAGTTTCCAACCATTTCTAGAGATGTTATATAGATCATCATTGCACAATTACCTTGATCAGCTTCTAAAGTCACATAAGAAGTAGTAGGTCAGATGGTAATGGAATGATGATGTATCAAAAATCTTCCCTTGACACCATCAACAGAACAAAAAGGCATCCTACAGTATGGAAGAATATATTTGTAAATGACATATCTGACAAGGGGTTAACATCCAAAATATATAAAGAACTTACACGCTTCAACACCCAAAAAGCAAAAACCCAATTAAAAAATGGGCAGAGGATATGAAGAGACAGTTCTCCAAAGAAGAAATTCAGATGGACAACAGGCACATGAAAAGATGCTCCACATCACTAATCATCAGGGAAATGCAGATTAAAACCACAATGAGATATCACCTCACACAAGTAAGGATGGCCAGCATCCAAAAGACTAAGAACAACAAATGCTGGCGAGGATACGGAGAAAGAGGAACCCTCCTGCACTGCTGGTAGGAGTGTAAGCTAGTTCAACCATTGTGGAAAGCAATATGGAGGTTCCTCAAAAGACTAAAATAGAAATACCATTTGACCAAAGAATCCCACTCCTTGGAATTGGCCCAAAGAATACAGCTTCTCAGATTCAAAAAGACATATGCACCCATATGTTTATTACAGCACTTTTTACAATACCCAAGATATGGAAGCAACCTAAGTGTCCATCAGGGGATGAATGGATAAAGAAAAGAGGTGGTACATATACACAATGGAATACTATTCAGCATAAGAAGGAAACAAATCCTACCATTTGCAACAACATGGATGGAGCTGGAGGATATTATGCTCAGTGAAATAAGCCAGGCGGACAAAGACAAGTGCCAAATGATTTCCCTCATTTGCAGAGTATAACAAGGAAGCAAAACTGAAGGAACAAAAGAGCAGCAGAGACTCCAAGAAGGAACTCTTGGCTACCAAAGGGGAGGGGTGTGGCAGGGCAGGTGGGAAGGTAGGAGACTGGGATTGACGGGTATTATGTTTAGTAAACATGTTGTGGGGGTCACGGGGAAAACAGTGTAGGACAGAGAAGGCAAACAGTGAATCTGTGGCATCTTACTACACTGATGGACAGTGACTGCATTGGGGTATGGGTGGGGACTTGATAATATGGGTAAATGTAGTAACCACATTGTTTTTTCATGTGAAACCTTCATAAGAGTGTATATCAATAATACCTTACTTTAAAAAATGAAAAGAAAAAAAATCTTCCTTTGGTTCACTCGAGAAAAAATAAGACCCAGAAACTCAGTGATTATATGGAATGAGCATTCTTCAGCAATTGCATCTCTATTTAAGAACATTTGATGATCTGGCCCAGTAGTTCTCAAACCTGTTCGGGCATCAGAATCATCGAGGGTGAGTCAAGAAAAATAAAGGTAGCAGGGCTTCATCCCCTACACACCCCCATTTCACTGAGTCAGTACCTTGGGGGGTAGGAAGCAGAGGGCTGTTGATTCATATGTGTAAACATTCCCTCCGTGGGTCAACATCTGGTAATCACTGATCTGGCCAACAGCCATTACGTAAATGACACATAAGTATTGACATATATATACTGTCATCAGCGAACTGACCAGCAGTGTAGACTATTGGTGTCCGACTTCAGGCCAGATTTCAACAAACCATTGTACATCTCTATCATGCCTGCCCAGGTAAGTTATATGGTACATGAAATTTTCACTCTATTCCTAACTGCTGCACCCATCCTTGTAACGAATGTATAGTCAGGTGGGTGCCTTGATTGCCTTCAATCACCTGCGGCCAGCCATAGGCGGCAAAGAGATGCTCTAGGCTCCTCTTGGTGGTTTGCTGATTTGCATGACGTGCAGGAAAAGCAAACAACAGGCCAGTAGCTGTGTCCACACAAGTCATGGCATACCGATATCCTTCTGATACAGGCAGAGGTCCAATATAGTCTCTCTGCCACCCGAGACAAGGGATATCAGCCCCTTTAGTTTTTACGGTGTTGCTGGGGGACTCGATACAAGTCCCCATTTTAGAGTATACAAGGCACTCCTTCTGGGCTCTGCTGACTTCTTCAAAGATCAATGGCAAGCCCCACTGATGGGCTACGGCCCATATTGTCTTTTACAATGTGTGCAACAAATGCTGACATAACCATTGGGCTACAGCAGAGGCAGGCTTTCCTTCCAGCCCACGCATGTGGGACAATTATATGTCTGCTTCATCATTCACTGGGGATGCCAAAGGCAAATGGCCAGACACATGATATGCAGTACCTGTCATAGTCTGACTAAAGGCCCATATGGCTTGCCACAGCTCTGGCCCCCAAAGGGGAAAGTGACCAACCACACAGTTGGCATGGCACCATGCTGGTAGCCACAGGGTCAAGCCCGGTAGACAGCACAGCTGTCAGTGCACACAACTGTGGGGGAGGGCGTGATAATCCCAGGTGATCGTGAGCCAGACTGCCCATGACTCAGTCCATTGACTGCTCTTCCCCTCTCCGTCCTCTAACATTCATATTGTCTTAGTCTTAGGATGGAAAGTCACAGCCCTCCACTTTGGGGGCCACCCACGACAGGAGCCGTCTGTATACCAAGCATCTTCAGGTATAGGGGCTTTTCCCAGCTCATAAGGACTCTCGGCTATGAACGGCTCAAGTACAAGTTCTTCTTCCTTTCCACTCATATAGGTCACTTGCCCAAATAAGCATCAGAGATCTGACTCAAGGGGCTATCAGATAGGGTGCTCTGCTGCTGCAAGTATGCGCCCATGTTTGGCCAGTATATGTGTCTGTGACATGCCACTCCCAGGCCCTTGGGTCCAGTCTCACACCCACACCACGATGGGATAGGTGATTACCTTGGCCAGAGCTGTTCTGGTGATGGGCTCCATATACAGCAAGGAGTGATACACAGAAGCCAGTTGCTCCTCTATTAAGGGCTACCAGACCTCTGCTGGTTTCCATAATTGCGACCAGAATCCAATAGGTTGGCAGGACAATTCAAGCTGCTGCCAAAGGCCCCATCCGTAACCATCTCCGTTTACATGAACATCTAGCTCACAGGGCCTTGATGAATCCATTACACTCAAGGACTATAATGGCCTTGACCGCTTGCTTAGTAGCAGTTAACACAGCTGCACAGATCTCATCATGGTCCCACCTGATGCCCTTTTGTACCAACTGGTGTAAGACCTTGAGAATTTGTGCCAAGTGAGGGGTAGACACCCTCTGGTAGCCCAAAACACCCAAAACCTCTTGTACGACTGACTGCCACAGAGGTAGGGATAGGGAAAGCCTGGACCTTGTCTATGACTATGGCTGGGATAACTTTAGTTTTACCCGACCAGAGAACCACCAAGAACTTGACAAACAAACCAGGTCCCTGAACCATTCCTATCAAAATACCGACAGCATTCTTCAACGAACTGGAACAAATGGTTCTAAAATTCATATGGAACCACAAAAGACCCTGAATAGCCAAAGCAATCCTGAGAAGGAAGAATAAAGCAGGGGAGGATTACGTTCCCCAATGTCAGGCTCTACTACAAAGCCACACTAATCAAGACGATTTGGTACTGGCAAAAGAACAGACTCGCAGATCAATGGAACAGAATAGATGGCACAGATATAAACCACACATACATCGCCAATTAATATATGATAAAGGAGCCATGGACATACAATAGGGAAATGACAACCTCTTCAACAGCTGGTGTTGGCAAAACTGGAAGCTACATGTGAGACAGAGAATGAAATGGGATTACTGTCTAATTCCATACACAAAAGTAAACTTTAAATGGATCAAAGACCTGAATGTAAGTCATGAAACCATAAAACTCTTACAAGTAAATCATATGCAAACCTCTTTGAATATAAACATGAGCAGCTTTTTCATGAACACGCCTCCTCGGGCAAGGGAAACAAAAGCAAAGATGAACAAGTGGGACTATATCAAACTAAAAGGTTTCTGTACAGCCAAGGACACCAGCAGTCATAGAAAAAGGCATCTCTACAATATGGGAGAATATATTCATAAATAACATAGCCCATAAGGGGTTGACATCCAAAATATAAAGAGCCCATGCACCTCAACAACGAAGAAGCCAATAACCTGATTAAAAAATGGGCAGAGAATCTGAACAGACACTTCTTCAAAGAAGAAATTCAGATGGCCAACAGGCACATGAAAAGATGCTCCACATTGCTAATCATCAGAGAAATGCAAATTAAAACTACAATGATCACCTCACACCAGTTAGGATGGCCACCATCCAAAAGAGAAACAACAACATATGCTGGCGAGGATGTGGAAAAAGGGGAACCCTCCTACACTGCTGGGCGGGGGGAATGTACATTAGTTCAAACATTGTGGAAAGCAGTATGGAGGTTCCTCAAAAAACTCAAAATAGAAATACCATTTGACCCACGAATTCCACTCCTAGGAATTTACCCTAAGAATGCAGCAGCCCAGTTTGAAAAAGACAGATGCACCCCTATGTTTATTGCAGCACTATTTACAATAGCCAAGAAATGGAAGCAACCTCAGTGTCCATCAGTACATGAATGGATAAAAAAGATGTGGTACATATACAGAATGGAATATGACTCAGCCATAAGAAGAAAGCAAATCCTACTATTTGCAATAGCATAGACAGAGCTACAGGGTATTATGCTCAGTGAAATAAGCTGGCGAAAAAGACAAGTATCAAATGATGTCACTCATATGTGGAGCGTAAGAACAAAGAAAACAACATGAAGGAACAAAACAACAGCAGACACACAGAAACCAAAAATGAACTAACAGCTACAAAGAGAAGGGACTGGAGAAGATGCATAGGAAGGGAGGGATAAGGGGGAAAAAGGGGCATTACAATTAGAAGACATAATGTAGGGGGGTGCACGGGAAGGGTTTTACAACAGAGAAGACAAGTTGTGATTCTATAGCATCTTACTGGGCTGATGGACAGTGACTGTAATGGGGTAGGTGGTGGGGACTTGATGATGAGGGGAGTCTAGTAACCATAATGTGGCTCATATAATTTTAGAGTAATGATAATAAATAAATAAATAAATAAATCATTACCTATTGGTACGGAGGTGGCCTACTTCTACTCTCCACCCCTTGGGAACACCTATTGATATAGAGATGCACTAAGGCCAGGTGAGAGATTCTGGAAATATTGCAATTTTACCAACAGGCCAATCCTCCAGAAATTTTGATTCACAATCTACTCGTGCATCATCTTCCACAATGGCCCTTGTGTGAGAAAACTGGATCATCGTAACAAGACTATTAACATAAAATCATGATAATCGTCAAGCCAAGGATTCAGCTAGGTTCAAACTCCCATGCAGATTGAGTCCATAGCTGGCCTGTTCCACAGGCAGTCAACAGCTGAATATATAGGTAGTACAGAGAAGTCATGACAGGGAAGCTGCAGCAAGGGGGGCACATACCAGGCCACAAGGACTGTAGAAGACAATAACTTGAAGGGCAATAAGATGAGTTAATGTCTTGTCTATGACTACGTCTCGGATACCTTTCCTTTTATCCGACCACACATACCCCAAGAACTTGATAGACAAACCAGGTCTCTGAACCATCCCTATCAAAATACTGACAGCATTCTTCAACGAACTAGAGAAAATTGTTCTAAAATTCATATGGAACCAAAAATGACCCCAAATAGCCAGAGTCATAGACATAGAGTCACTGAATGGATACAAAAACAAGACCCATCTATATGCTGCCTACAAGAGACTCACTTTAAACACAAAGAAATACACAGACTAAAAGTAAAGGGATGGAAAAAGATACTTCATGCAACTAATAGGGAGAAAAAAGAAGGAGTTGCAGTACTTGTATCAGACAAAACAGACTTCAAACAAAGAGTGTCACAAGAGACAAAGAAGGACATTACATAATGATAAAAGGGTCAATCCAACAAGAAGATATAACCCTTATAAATATCTATGCACCCAATACAGGAGCACCTACATATGTGAAACAAATACTACCAGAATTAAAAGGGGAAATAGAATGCAATGCATTCATTTTAGGAGACTTCAACACTCCAGTCACTCTGAAGGACAGATCAACCAGATAGAAAATAAGTAAGGAGACAGAGGCACTGAACAACACAATAGAACAGATGTACCTAACAGGCATCTACAGAAGTCTACACTTAAAAGCAGCAGAATACACATTCTTCTCAAGTGTACATGGAACGTTTTAAAATATGGATCATATACTAGGCCACAAAAAGAGCTTTGGTAAATTCAAAAAGATTGAAATTGTACCATCTAGTTTCTCAGACCACAAAGGTATGAAACTAGAAATACATTACACAAAGAAAATGAAAAATCCCACAAACACATGGAGGCTTCACAACATGCTCCTAAATAACCAGTGGATCAATGACCAAATTAAAACAGAGATCAAGCAATATATGGAGACAAAACAATAATTCAACACTGCAAAATCTGTGAGACGCAATTAAGGCTGTGCTAAGAGGAAAGTATATTGCAATACAGGCCTACCTCAGGAAAGAAGAACAATCCCATATGAACAGTCTAAACTCACAATTAAGCAAACTAGAAAAAGAAGAACAAATGAGGCCCAAAGTCAGCAGAAGGAGGAACATAACAAAGATTAGAGCAGAAATAAATAAAATCAAGAAGAATAAAACAATAGAGAGAGTCAATGAAAGCAAGAGCTGGTTCTTCAAGAAAATAAACAAAATAGATGAACCCCTAGCCAGACTTTTCAAGAAAAAAAGTGAGTCTACTCACAAACAGAATCAGAAATGAGGAAGGAAAAATCACTGTGGACACCACAGAAATACAAAGAATTATTAGAGAATACTATGAAAAATTATATGCTAAAAAACTGGATAACCTAGAAGAAATGGACAACATTCTAGAAAAATACAACCTTCCAAGGCTGACCCAGAAAGAAACAGAAAATCTGAACAGACCAATTACTAGCAATTTAATTGAACTGGTAATGAAAAACCTACCTAAGAACAAAATGCCTGGACCAGATGGCTTCACCACTGAATTTTATCAAACATTTAGTGAAGACCTACTACCCATCCTCCTTAAAGTTTTCTCAAGAGTAGAAGAAGAGGGAATACTTCCAAACTCATTCTATGAGGCCAGCATCACTCTAATACCAAAACCAGGCAAAAAAAGAAAATTACAGACCAATATCCCTGATGAACATAAATGCAAAAATAATCAACAAAATATTAGCAAACTGATTTAAAAGATACATCAAAAAGATCATCCATCATGATCAAGTAGAATTTATTCCAGGGATGCAAGGATGGTACAACATTTGAAAATCCATCAACATCATCCACCACATCAACAAAAGGAAGGACAAAAACTACATGATCATCTCCATAGATACTGAAAAAGCATTTGACAAAATTCGACATCCATTCATGATAAAAACTCTCAACAAAATGGGTATAGAGAGCAAGTACCTCAACATAATAAAGGCCATATATGACAAACCCACAGCCAACATCATACTTAACAGGGAGAAGCTGAAAGCTTTTCCTTTAAGATCGGGAACAAGACAAGGATGCCCACTCTCCCCACTTCCATTCAACATAGTACTGGAGGTCCTAGCCACGGCAATCAGACAACACAAAGAAATACAAAGCATCCAGATTGGCAAGGAAGAGGTTAAACTGTCCCTGTTTGCAGATGACATGATATTGTACATAAAAAAAACCCTAAAGAATCCACTCCAAAACTACTAGATCTAATATCTGAATTCAGGAAAGTTGCGGGATACAAAATTAATATGCAGAAATCTGTGGCATTCCTATACACTAACAATTAACTAGCAGAGAGAGAAATGAGGAAAAACAATTCCATTCACAATTGCATCAAAAAGAATAAAATACTTAGGAATAAACCTAACCAAGGAAGTGAAGACCTATACGCTGAAAATTACAAGACACTCTTAAGAGAAATTAAAGAGGACACTAATAAATGGAAATTCATCCCATGCTCTTGGCTAGGAAGAATTAATATTGTCAAAATGGCCATCCTGCCTAAAGCAATCTACAGATTCAATGCAATCCCTATCAAAATACCAACAGCATTCTTCAAAGAACTAGAGCAAATAGTTCTAAAATTCATATGGAAGCACAAAAGACCCTGAATAGCCAAAGCAATCCTGAGAAGGAAGAATAAAGCAAGGGGGATTATGTTCCCTGACTTCAAGATCAACTACAAAGTCACTGTAATCAAGACAATTTGGTACTGGCAAAGAACAGACCCATAGACCACTGGAATAGAATAGAGAGCCCAGATATAAACCCAAGCATATATGCTCAATTAATATATGATAAAGGAGCCATGGATTTACAATGGGGAAATGACAGCCTCTACAACAGCTGATGTTGGCAAAACTGGACAGCTACATGCAAGAGAATGAAACTGCATTATTGTTTAACCCCATACACAAAAGTAAACTCGAAATGGATCAAGAATCTGAATGTAAGTCATGAAACCATAAAACTCTTAGAAGACAACATAGGCAAAAAATCTCCTGAATATAAGCATGAGCAACTTCTTCCTGAACGCATCTCCTCGAGCAAGGGAAACAAAAGCAAAAATGAACTCATGGGACTACATCAAACCTGAACATTTCCATACAGCAAAGGACACCATCAGCAGAACAAAAGGGCATTCTACAGTATGGGAGAATATATTTGTAAATGACATATCCGACAAGGGGTTAATATCCAAAATATATAACGAACTTACATGCCTCAACAGAGAAAAAGCAAATAACCCGATTAAAAAATGGGCAGAGGATATGAAGAGACAGTTCTCCAAAGAAGAAATTCAGATGGCCAACAGACACATGAAAAAATGCTCCACATCACTAATCATCAGGGAAATGCAAATTAAAACCATAATGAGATATCACATCACACCAGTAAGGATGGGCAGCATCGAAAAGACTAAGAACAACAAATGCTGGCGAGGATGCAGAGAAAGGGGAACCCTCCTACACTGCCTGCTGGTGGGAATGTAAGCTAGTTCAACCATTGTGGAAAGCAATATGGAGGTTCCTCAAAAAACTAAAAATAGAAATACCATTTGACCTGGGAATTCCACTCCTAGGAATTTACCCAAAGAATACATCTTCTCAGATTCAAAAATACATATGCACCCATATGTTTAGTGCAGCAGTATTTACAATAGCCAAGATATGGAAGCAACCTAAGTGTCCATCAGTAGATGAATGGATAAAGAAAAGAGGCGGGACATATACACAATGGAATACTATTCAGTCATAAGAAAGAAACAAATCCTACCATTTGCAACAACATGGATGGAGCTGGAGGATATTATGCTCAGTGAAATAAGCCAAGCAGACAAAGACAAGTGCCAAATGATTTCCCTCATTTGTGGAGGGTAACAACGAAGCAAAACTGAAGGAACAAAATAGCAGCAGACTCGGAGACTCCAAGAAGGAACTAGTGGTTACCAAAGGGGAGGGGTGTGGGAGGGCTGGTGGGGAGGGTGGGAGAAGGGGATTAAGGGGTATTATGTTTAGTACACATGGTGTGGGGGGTCACAGGAAAAACAGTGTAGCACAGAGAAGGCGAACGGTGAATCTATGGCATCTTACTACCCTGATGGACAGTGACTGCATTGGGGTATGGGTGGGGACTTGACAATATGGGTAAATGTAGTAATCACATTGTTTTTTCATGTGAAACCTTCATAAGAGTGTATATTAGTAATACCTTAATAAAAATATATATGTATATCCTAAAAAAATGAAAAAAAAATTATTGAGTTTTGAGTGGTTTCTTTATATATTCTGGATACCAGCCCTGTGCGTTTTTCCAATAGATCTGCCAGTTCGCAGCTTGCCTTTTCATTTTAATAGTGTCTTTTTAAAAAGAAAATTTTTAATTTTGATGAAGTATCATTTATCATTTTGTCGTTTTATGGTTTGTGATTGTGTCCTAATAAATCTGTCTAATCCAAGATCACAAAGATTCTCTTGTTTCCTCTGGGAGTTTTCTATTTTAGGTTTTGAATATAGATTTATAAGACATTTTGAGTTATTTTTTATATATGATCTGAGTTATGTGGTTGAGGTTTTTTGTTTTACATATGGATGTCCAATTATTCCAGCATCATTAGTTGAAAAACTATCCTTTCTCCAGGGAATTACCTTGGCACTTTTGTCCAACATCAGTTGATATCTGTCATCAATTAAAAATATATGTATAAAAATATATATTTGTTTCTGAGGTCTTTATTATGTTTCATTGTTCTATGTGTACATAACATACTATGTGTATACTAAGTTTCACTGATATATGTGCATATATATCTACTATAATATACTTTCAATAATACCTCACTATTCAGGTGTGGACATGGTACATTGGAGATTTCTATTAGGTATGAAGATATCAAAGAGGCAGCTATATAAATTTGGGGAGAAGTGACATTTTAACAATGTTGAGTCTTTTAATTCATGAACACAGTATATGTCTCCATTTATTTCGTCTTTTTTATTTCTTCATTATTTTGTAGTTTTGACATACAAACCTTGTACATATTTTATCTAAGTATTTCATGTTTTTTGGTACTACTGCACTGTTTTTTAATTTCAATTACTAATTGTTCATTTCCAGTATAAAAAAATACAGTTGGTTTTTGTATAATGACCTTGTATTGTGAAGCCTTGTTAAATTCACTTATAGGTTCTAGAATCTTTTTAGTAGATGCTTTGATTTCCTGCATAGTAAATCAGGTCTCTGCAAATAGTGAATTTTATTTTTTCTTTTCTAATCTGCATGACTTTTACTTACTTTTCCTGTTACTTCATGGCCTCCCGTATATTTGATTTAATATATTTATCAGGAGTATACTTCATAGGAGTGGTAAGAGCAGACATAGTTGCCTCATTCCTGATATCAGGAGGAAAACATTAAATCTTTCAACATGAGGTTTGATATTAGATGGAGCTTTTTCACAGGTGCCCTGTATCAAGTAAAAAAGTTCTCTTTAATCCATTTGCATGGATTCTTAAAAAGATATAAATGACTGTTGGATTTGTCAAATGATTTTCTACATCTATTAAGTAATTGTTTGGTTTTCTTCTTCAGTGTATTGGCATGATGAGTTATACTGACTGATTTTTAAGTATTAAATCAGCCTTGCATTCCTGAGAAAACTCCACTTGGTCATGATGTATTATTATTTTTATATATTACCTGGCTTTGATTCATTAATATTTTGCTGAGGATCTTTGGCTCTTTCTTAATGAGGGATATTGGTCTGCAAGTTTTCTAATTTTTGGTTTTAGTATCAGGGTAACACTGGCCTTAAAAAAATGAGTTGAGAAATGTTCCCATCTCCTCTATTTTCTGAAAGAGTTTGTGTAGAATAGGTATGATTTATCCCTTAAATGATTATTAGAATTCTCCAGTGAAGAATATGACTATACAAGTTATTTATTTTTTCTTGAGTAAGTTTTGATAATCTGTATTTTACAAGGAATTGTGAATAATCTAATTTATGGGCATAGATTCATACTCTATGTTCATACCATTCTCTTATCCTTTCAATGTCTGTGGGATCAGTGGTTATATACTTTCTCTCTTTCAGTAATTTGTGTCTTCTCTTTTTTCTTGGTTAGCTTGATTAGAAGTTTATCAATTTTGCTGATCACTCCCAGAGGTAGACAGATTTTTTGCTCCTTTCCTCTTGCGGCAGTGTGTCCCCAAATCATTGGAGTTTGAGTTTCTGCCTTTCCCCAGTGTTTGTGGCTTTTTTCATATGGAGATAGGAGAGAGACATACGTGGGAGCTTCAGGCCTTTCCGCAGCAGTTCTACCCCCCCAGTCTACATAATAAAGGAGGATTTCTTTAGTCTCCTGCCTTGCTGCCAGTCTCTCTTGGGAACACCTGGAGAAAAGCCTGTGAACACATGCAAATTCCCCTTGTATCTGCATCTCCCAGGAATTCTATATTCTCCTGCCAGACAATACTCAGTATTTAGGAGTTTGTTAAAAATTTTATCTGAATTCTTACCAGCTTATATGACACCCAATATCTGGCCCAGGTAAGCAAATGCTCATGTCTTACTTTTTTCCGATTTCAAGTCATTTATTTTTCCTTAGATTTTAAGCTAGTTGGTTGCTCTGCTACTGCAGCTTTCTGATGGACTCAAGAAAAGTCATGATTATCTTTTTCTTGTTGTAAGGTTGGAGATGCACTTTCTGACTTTCTACATTCTAGAGAGAAGCTAGAAGTCCCAATACACAGTTTTGATCTAGCAAATGCATTTTTGCAATACCCATCAGGAGGGAGAATCACATGCATTTCTCATGCCCATATGATGGACAACTCTAACTCTATATAATCATGGTCTTACCCCAAGGTTAGGCAATTCTCTTGCTCTCTGTTACAATATAGCCAAAGGCCTGAACCATTGGATATCATATAACACATTGATCCATTGTGTTGATTACATGGTATTAATTTAGACTCAAGTAAGAACCTGTAAGGACTCTGGATGTTATGTTGTGATGACACATGTCCTCCATGTGCTGGATGGGAAATAAGCCTCATGCAACTTCAGAAGGTTTCTACACTGGTGAAGTTTTAGGGATCTGGTGGTCTAGGATATGATGTAACATCTCTTCCAAAGTAAAGGTAAAGTTATTGCTCTTGCATTTCCTATTGCTACCAAAGAAACACAATGCTTCATAGGCTTCTTCTGAAAGGACCAAACTAACGCCATGACAGGCCTCAGAAAGCCTCAGAAATCAGAGGGCCTAAGTTTCAGTTTCCCCGAAACCACCTGAAGGAATAGGAAAATTTTAAGTAAGCTCTGACCCTTGGCCTGAGTCATAAAAACCGGCCTGGACATATTTGCAAAACAGGACCTGAGTATATACCAGAAACCAACGAACCGTAAAGATAAAGAAAAGAATGCCGAAGCCCTGTGGGGGGACTCTAATAGAAATATTTTTGCTATCGAATCATCAACAGACCACCCCCTCGCCTCCCCTTAGGTATAGTTTCTTTCCCTTTAAAACCTCCTGTAAACTTCTGCTCGGGGTCGGACTCTGCTCCTGCGTGAGATATGAGTCTTGACCCCAGCGCGCTGGTGAAATCAATAAACCTCTTGCTGTTTGCATCAAGACCGGTCTCTTGTGAGTATTTGGGTCGCCGTCCATCCCGGGGCTGAGCAGGGCCTGTTTTCCGGGCCTTACACTTCAGACAACATATACTGTTCTACCCACTTATCCGTGATACGGAGGGCTACTATTTTTGAGTGGGGAACAGAGCAGGAAAGAAGTCTGTAGGAGATCTAGCCACCCTACCTTTTGGGCTATACAACCCAGCAGATCCCATGGTAATAAAGACCTGTGGGAGGGAAGGATGCTGTGTGTATCCTCTGGCAAGTTCCAATAGCAGATATATCACAGTTCCCTTCAGGGACAAAGTAAATAGCTCATGGCATGCTACAAATTCTTGGTAGAAGCTGAAAATCTTCAAGGATATCAAGTGTCACAAAGTCAAAATGACCCATTATGATGAACTGGGCACTCTCAGACCCACCAATTCACCAGCAGCTGTCCATCTTAAAATGGAAGTGATATATCAGGGATCAATCTCCAGTAGGTCCAGAGAGCATAAGAAAGCTGCAGGAACAGGTAGCCCAGATCCACCAATGTCTCTCCCTCAGCTCACACCTATGGCTTCCCCGTGATCAACTGAAGGAGGAGGGAAAAAGGCTGGTTTTGTTTCACAGGTGGGTAAGTTCTCTATGTTGATGCAAGTTAAAAATGGACTGTCGCTGCACTAGAGCCCTTCTCAGTGGGAGTGAGACAGTGGTGAGTGGCAGTCCTCCCAGGGGACTGAGGTTTGGAGGGTCACCCACTTTACATGGAGAGAGAAGCAGCCGCAGCTGAGGTTACAGTCAGACTCAGGACCAGTGGTGAATGGCTTGGCTAGTCAGAGCCTACAAAGAACAAGACTGGAAAATCAGGGGCAACATGGTCTGTGGAAGACGCATGTGGATTAAATCTGTGGGAGTGGGCACAGATTCTGAGGATCTTCTGTACCCACCGTAGAGGCTGCACTAAATCACCAAGGAGAAAGAAAGTCTGGATTAGATGTCAGCCAGCTTCGGTCCTCAGCTGTTCCAACGCCTGCACGATAGGCTCAGGAATAGTGGATATTCAGGCTACACAGGGGCCTGGCAGTATGAGTGGAGGTGGGGGGAAAGAATCCTAGGAAGTCTAGTTTAAACTAGAAGAGGGTGAGTTACTCTTGAATTGCCCAGTTAGCTGTTACCATCAACATAAGTGGCGCTCAAAAGCTAAGTGGATTTCAGTTATAAAAAATGAAGCACGTGATGCTTTTTGCTTGCGTCACACCCAAATGTGTCTGAACTCCTTGTTTGGAGGGATGGGGTTTGAATTTTACATTCTCATGGTCACATCTAATCAACTTTTCACTTAAGCTAACTCTGTGGTTTCTACCTGGTATGTTGTAGGCTTTAAAATAAATTCACTGTAGTGTGAACCCATACACAGGAAACAGCCTCTTTCTGATAATCGCTCACAAAACATGGCTGTTGCATGTAGCAGACTGTTACAGAAAATGTAAGTGTTCCAAAAAATGGTCACATCTTAAATTGTAAAGCAAGAACTTAAGATTTCTCTGGCTGCCTCACCCTTCGAGTGGCCCAGTCTACTGACATTTTTTGTGCTCTTGTCCTGATCCTCAGGAGCACAAACTATTTTTTTATGCAGAAGTTAGAATTTAAGAATCTATCTTTTGGATGCCTTACCTCTTGCAAGGAACTATCAGGGTCTCATCTCCTGCCCTTTCTGTATCTTCTTTCTCATCTGCTCTTAGTTACTCAATGAGGTATTTTCTTCCCTAAGAGGCATGCTGGTGTCTGCTGTGGAGTGAATACATTTTCTCATTCAAACTATGTAATCATTAGAAATAATGAATGTGAATTTTCTATTACAGTGCCAGGCACATATACATCCAATTGGTAGTTATCATTATTACAATCACATAATTTTAACAGTGAAAAGTAAAAGAGGAAGAGAAAAATCAATTTCTATCTCAAAGGACAGTGTCGAGTAATCCCCTTAACTTTGTCCTCATCTTCCTTGTTCGTAGCTCTTATTTATTGTATGATGATGACAGAACCATATTCACAACCATTACACAGCGCTCAGTTTCGCTCTGTTCTGTCTCCTGCAACTGTCTTGCTGACGAGTGCCGCTGCTCACAATAGAGATGAAGAGAGCATCTGTGCCAACCAATCCAACATCTGGGGCCTCAACTCCAAGGGTGCCCTCTACTGAATGTGACTCAGTAGTGGATTTATCATTAGGATGAAAAAAATAACAAAAGATAGTTGGACATTTCCAGGAAAACAAAAAGTTAGATACTAATAAAAATATTCCACACTTAGATCCATTTAGAAGGAACTTTTATATTTAATGGAAAAATTCAGCATATAATCTTACTTATTTCTGAAATGGAAAGTAAATGCATAGTAATAGGAATAGATTTCAAACAATGGGCTTTTGGAATTTAGCATATTTGATTTGTGAGCTCAGTATTTAGGGGCCACTTTGACTGAATTGGGCATTTAACATTGTTTTATCTAAAACTATGTCTCACTAACCCCTTTCCTATCATTTTTCTTTTTAATATTGCAAGGACCATTTGGTACTAAATTTTATTATTTGGAATTTCAGTATTTAAACAAAAGCTACTGCAATTGTATCATGAATCCTATCTTGCCCTAGAAGAGATCAGCCAAAGGTTCCTTACAAGTTTGCAGCATCTAAGGGTTGGGAGGGTCAGCTTCTAGTGGGGCTCTGAATGTTCCTGGGCAGCTCAGCCAGCAAATAGGAGAACCAGAAGAACCGACCCCATTTCCTTTACAGACACATTTCTCTTACCTATTTCCATTTGGGTACTGACTACACCCACATTTGTATCTCCAGCCTGGGCTTCTACCCTGAACTCCAGACTTGTCTATGTATCTGCCTCCTTGACATCTCCACGTGGATACCTAATAGAAATCTCTAATTCACCAGTCCACACACTAACCCCTGATCTTTTTTTCTTCCTCCACCCTTTCAAGATGTTCAGGTCAAAAACTCTGGAGTCATCCTTGGCTCTTCACAATTGGTATCTAATCAGTTATCAATTCCAGTAGACATTTCTAATTATTTCCTGAATCACAACTTCTCACCACCTCCACCGTTAACACCCTTATTCTCTCTCACTTGTATTACATATGCTCTTCCTGCTTCCGCCCTCATCTCCCCACAGCCTATTCTCAATGTAGCATCCAGTGATTCCCTTAAAAAATCTAAGTGACAATTCTATAGCATCTTACTACACTGATGGACAGTGGCTGCAGTGGGGTGTGTGGGGGGGACTTGATAATAGGGGGTCTAGTAACCATGTTATTCAAGTGATTGTACATTGATACTAAAAAAAATCTAAGTGACATTATGTGACTCCCTTGCTCAGAACTTTCCCTTTCTCACACAGCAAGAACTAAGTCCTTCAATGCCCTGCAAGGTCATACATGACCTGGCCCCCATCACCTCTCCTACCAGTTGCCTTTGCTTCCTATGCGCCAACCACATTGGCTTTCTTGCATCCAGGGCTCCTGTGCTTTGGCAGAAGGGAGAAAAAATACTGGTAGGGATGGGGGAACAACTAGCAATCTTGATACACCGATTCAAATTTTGAAATGGCTTAAAATATACTCCATCTGCACATCACTGATATTATTTTCAGCCTATTATGTTCTCTGTGGCGACTTAAAGCATGTTTGCAAATTCTTTGACACTCCTATTAAGAGTTGGATCTAATTTTCTTTTCTTTAAATATAAACAGGCCTTAATTATGCCTTAATCACAATGCTGCAAAAGTGATGCTATGTAATCCCTGAGACTACACTAGAAAAGCCCGGGCAGCATCTGCAGGTTTCTCTTAGGATGCTGGCTTTCGGAACCTAATCTCTATGCCACGGGCAAGTGGGGAGCACCTGGAGACACCACAGGGAGGCGCTGCAGGCGAGAGTCACCAGCCAGCATCAGCCTGCAGAAAGGAGTGAGCCAGGCTCCCATGATTCCAGCTCGCATCCAATTGCCTGCCTCCGTGGACAACCACGTGCAGCCAAGCATGGCCCAAACTACAGATGCAAGATCAAAACAGATGATTGCTGTTTTTAAGCCATTAAGCTTGGGGTGGTTTGTTATCCAGCAACAGGTAATTGCAACATCTGTTTCCATGCTTTTTATTCATATTTCTACAAGTGGGTATCTATTTCACTGCCCTCCTCCTTCCATAGCTTAATTTTTTTTTCGCTTTCTCCCCTCACTTCTTGCTTTTGTTCTTTCTCCTTGTTTGTTGTCATGATAAGCATTTTTAAGCACTTCTACCAAGAGAGACATACTGGTCACACATATCTGAGAATTAGTTTTTGATGTTGTCTTTGAGATACTGCTTTTCCTGATGATAACGTGGTTCTACATTTCTACGACTTCTATATAAATTTTTTAAAACTTGTCACTCTATAAACATTCTTGGTGAAACTCCAATCTTAAATCCTAACAATCATGTTTCCCAGACCATGAAGAGCACTGTTAGTCTCCATCTGACCTGCCCTTTCTTTCTCAATGTAAAAGGCACAATCACTTTTTTCTTTAGATTACAAGAACACTATAGCTGCTAGAAGTAAATATACCAAGACTTTTACTTACAGGGGTTATCTCTTACTAACTGGTGATTTTTCTTTCCTTCTTCATGACTGTACCATTTCTACAGTAAACATGTATCCCTTTTATAATAATTAAGGACAGGCCTTTTAATTATGTGAAATAGCACTAGGAAAAACATAAAGTGTTCTTTCTTTGGGGGTGGGAGTCTTTTCACATTCTCTCCTTCTTGTTTTTCACTTTAACCCAGATTATCATAAAAAGCCCATGCTGCAGGGAGCAGTGGACATGCATGTCCTCTTCCGTTCAACAGTTCCAAAGTTTTATTCCTCCTAAACTGGGAATTTGTCATAGCTCTCCTAATCCAGTAATGTAAGAAAATTTGTTTTGGTGGTACATGTTTTATTTATACCACTTTTAGCTATAATATTACAATTTTAAAAAAACCAATTATTTACATCTATTTAATTCCTTTCTCTGAAGGTCACTTCAACCTGATTATCGTTTTTACATTCAGAGGTATTTGTAGCAGCTGCCGGTTTTATCCCCCTTTGAGTCGCTCCTTCTCATGTCTTTCCATCCACTCAATGACCAGGCTCTGGTCAGTCAACAGTTTTCAATGAACAAAGGAAAGGCAGATTCAGAAAACCGCAGGGTGCTGGGTGCAGCATCCTTCCTCTTGGATGTCGACAGGGTTAGGTACATCTCGGTTTCTCTGAAGCTCTCTCCTCACTGCCAACTGGGTGAGTCCCACGAACTAGGGATGGCTGAATGTTCCTCCCCAGAGGAACTGAACCTACAAAGGGTTCAGAAATTCCAGGGCACACCTGAGCCAGGGCAGCGCCTCTATTATTAGGAGAGTCGGCCAAAAGTGACAAAGTACTGTGTTTGCATCTAACACTGGGAACTAAGTGCGCTTGGTTTTTCCTCTGGGGACCAGATACTAAATGAGACTTACCTCATGTTTCTTATTAGTGGCTGTTTCACATACTGATGGGAACACGGTTTATATGAATAGTGGAGAACTGTTACTTCAAAAAGTAAAATTAACCTGCAGTTGGTTAATTGAAGACCAACAGTTATGACCACCTTCTCTACACATTAACTCATTTCAAGATGGCTTCTCCCTCCCCATGTCATGGACACTATTTTAAGCACTAAGACCTCTAACTCACTAAATAACCACCTCTATTCTGATAACCCCTACATTTATACTTGGCAGCAACTCTGACCTTTAACCTACATCCAACTACCTACTTCACATGTCCATTTGGATAAGCACCTCAATGGCAACATGTTCAAAACTGAACTCATGATCTTCACACCACAGACCTAATCCTTCCTCCAGAATTTCCTGTCTCAAGGACTGGCTCTGCCAATGCTGACAGCAATTGCTGTCCAGACCAGAAATCTGTCTCCTTTGTCCATGGCCGTTCTCCTTCACCTAAACACAATTCCTGGCACACAGCAGGTACTGAGTATTTTTTGGATGAATACTGAATACTTTTACGGAAACTGCCATTAAGCCAGACTCTCAATCCTTCAAAGACTAATGAAATGGATTATGGTATATCCCAAACCCAAGCAAATCTTTACTGCCTCTAAAATCCAGCCTCTTTCCTCATGCCAAAGTTAGCACTATTTACTCAAACAGTTGAATGCCTTCTAAAATTCCCATCATTACTGTGCATCAACATGGAGTTAAATGAATGAATTGATTATAATTTTCTCTGCTCTACCAAATTTCTACTTCTTATACTGTGCTTCATGATTGTGTCATTGCTGGAAAACAAAACTAACTGTGTATTCAGGGCATTTAACAGAAAATTTGAGTGAAATGTTGCTGTCTTGACAGGAAAGATTTCCTTGAGCTCTATTAAGCATTTTTAAGAACAAATTGTGTCAGCAGACTGAAATTACATGCAAAATTATCTAAACTATTTACATATGGTAGGCAGGCATACTTTGAGGCAGATAAAGCTTTCAAAATGTAGGGGATGAAGCTGAATAATTACCTCCAATCCAAGTTTTGTTCCCAGCTAAAGGCTTAAAAAGCAAACAGTTATGGTACACAATAGTGTGAGACTTCAGGTAGCAATGGAGGACACAATTATAGCCCTGATACACACATGGGGCAGTTGCTGCATTTCATCTACTATTTTAGAGACTTACTGAATACTTAATGCAAAAGACATGAATTACTCCTGGACTTGGTCCATTACTTTACTTTTTTTTTGCATAGTACCAGAAGAGTGGTGCATACCTTGGAGGGACTAAGGGGGCTTCTTCTTGTGTCTGAGCTTTCTATGCTCCAGACCATCTTAATTACATTAAACAGTTGTTGGTTAAGTAAAACTGTTGGAGGTATACCACTAATCATTCAGCCATCACATCTTGAGGGAAAATGATGTAAGTCACCTGCTCTCTGATTTGATCTTTCTCAGCTCATGCTTTTGACTATTCAACAAGATCCTGAAAAACAAGTGTGAAATCTGTGGACTAGAAGCCAGTAGATAATCCTTCAATCTTGAAGATCAAAATTGAAGGCATTATGTCTATTTGAATCATTCCAAGATTTCAAACAAGAATAATCTCTTTTTAGTTGGAATGTTTCCATATTCTCTCACTTACCTCCTTTCTAGGCCACAAATACTTCAGGATAACAACAGTTAATATTTAACTGAGCACTTCGTATGTCCAGGTACCTTACTTAGAAAACGATTTCTCAACCTTGGTACTTTTGACATTTTGCACCAGATAGTTCTGTTGTGGGATACATATTTGGGACACTGGGCAGCGTCCTCTGCGCCTACCCTCCCCGCCCCACAACCCAGCTGTGACAATCAAAGTGTCTCCAGAAATTGCTAAATATTCCCTGGTGTACAAAACAGCCCCTCATTGAGAACAACTGCCTTATCTATCGGTTAACTTGACCCCCTAAACAATTTCATGAGGTTAAGCTCTATTCTCCACTGAACAGGTGAGAACACAGGCACAGATTCAATAACCTGCCTGTGGTCCACAGCTCTTGGAGATACAGCCAGTATTCGATCCCAGGCAGTCTGACTCCAGATCCCACTCTTAACTGCTGCCCTAGAGACTTCACTCCTTTCTGACTACAGGGCTTAATGAGAAGAGGCCTGTTGGATCACAATCCCTTCCAGAGTTACTGAAAAGGAATTGCTGACCCAGCAAGGTGACTGATTCAGGAATTGAAATTGACTTGAAAGTAAAAGGGAAGGGGGAGTAAAATCTCCATCTAACTATGTATAGCTGAGACATAGTAATTGAAAAACATTTTTTAAACAGAGGATCACCCATGTATTAAAAAATTCTAAAAACCCACAGCATGGTAACTTCTTCTACCACCTAAATCATTTTTAGATTTAAGTAGAAAAGATGCTAAGTATAAATTTAGGCACTTTTTTTTTTACAAATGGTACAATGGAATATTATTTCAATTACATAACAAAAGAAATTATTTGCTGGTAAGTTTCAACATGTTTTATATATTTTATCATGTTTGGGTTGAAAGTTACTTTTTTTCTTGTGAAGAGAACTTTTAAGAGATACTCTCTTAGCAACTTTTAAATATGCAGTATTATTCACTACAGTCACCATGCTCTACATTGCATTCCATGACATGTTTATTTTATAACTGGAAGTCTGTAGTTCTTAATACCCTCTACCCATTTTATTACCCCCTACCCCTGTTACCTCTGGCAACCATCAGTCTGCTCTCTGTATCTATGAATTTTATTTCTTTTTAGATTCCACAAATAACTGAAATTATACAATATTTATCTATCTGATTTATTTCACTCAGCATAATGCCCTCACAGTCCATCCATGTTGTCAGAAATGACAAGATTTTTATGGCAAACTAGTATTCCATTGTGTGTGTGTGTGTGTGTGTGTGTGTGTGTGTGTGTATACACCACATCTTCTTTATCCATCCATTCATCTATTGACAGACATTTAGGTTATTTCCATATTTTGGCTATTGTAAATACTGCTGCAGTGAACATGAGGCTGCATGTATCTTTATCTTTTTGAATTCATTTTCTCCAGATAACTACCCAGAAGTGGAATTGTTGGACCATGTGGTATTTTAGTTTTTTGAGGAAACACCATACTGTTTTCCATAGTGGCTGCATTCCCAAAGCACCTCCTCTCTTAACAGAAATATAGACTCACCAGCTAGTATAATTCTAATCATTAGATATTCTTCAGTGATTGGAGATTTATATCTTCCACTTACAGAATTCATTTGCAGATGACCCTTGTTAAAATGCTAATATTCATATTAAGCCCTGTTAGTCTTCATTTAAATAAATTAATTAAATTAGTGAGTCATTTAGCAAGCCATTAGAAAGTAAATTATAAAACAAAAGTCTGATAACCCAGTCAGCAGTAGGGAAAATCTGGTTACAAAGTGTTGTGCAGGAAAGCCACACATGGAGCTGGACGCAGAGTGTGGGGCAGTGCAGGATAGGCAAAGAGCCAGGCAGGGGACAGGTGGCCAGAGTGAGGAGGAGGCATGGAGAGTCACTTACAGGAGACTTTTGCTTCCTTTCCATCCTTCTCCCCAGCTCCTTATTTGACAATCTCTTCCCCTGGTGATATTCTGGAGTTCTCTCAAGACGCAGAGCGGCCCCAGCCTGTCCAAGAAGGCTGCACAGCACACCTGCCACTTTGTGGCAAATTATTTTGGGCTAAAAACTCCCCCAGGTGTGATTGCTCTTCTATGAATCAGCTACCCAAGCTGCTTTTTTCGTTAATGAACATGGATTCCTACATGTAGAAGCCTGAGCCTGGCTTTTTCCTGGTCCTGACTTCTCCAAACACCTTCTGGCACACAAAATTTCACCGTCTTCTGTGGAACAAGAGATATAGGGGGAGGGAACTCTTATCATTCCTTGTGGATATCACCTTGTGGGCAGGAGTCTTCTTTTACTGTCTTATGTAGGGAGGCAAAAAGGATTCCATTTCTTCTCCCACTATTCATTACCTCTAGATAAATGCTAGTAGACAACTACTTGTTTTCTTTAATCCAGAGAGTGTCAGGCAGTCACTATGTTAAAAGGCTTCCTATCTGGGAGTGCCTATTGTGAGAATCTCTTGCAAAAAAGAAAGGAAATAATAAAATGCCACTGAAATTCAAGCTAGGTTCTGTAACTAAGCACTCTGAATATGTTCAAAACAATTTTCAAGTATTCAAATGCTATCAGAAAGCTTCTCTAAAAATATGGACAGGAAAATCAAACTCAAAGTTCAAAGGTGATATAACAGGAAAAAATTTTATTGTGGAACTCTTAGAGGCCAGTGATGAAGAGAAGAAAACCATCACATGGATTGAAAAGCTAGACTGGGTGGTTAATTGCAAGAGTGAGCAGATAAACCTCGCATAGAGTAGTTATCAAGTAGGCTTCAAGATGTAAAGTTGGCATATCTCAATTGTCTTTTGAGAAAACCAGGGAGAAGAATTAGCATATAGAAGCTTGAATTTTTTTTTAAAACCCTCTATTTATTATATTTTGCAACTATTATCTTTTAAAACAGTGGCCTAAGGAAAATCTTCCTTGGCAAGCAACTGCAGAAGCTCCTGTGGAGAGGAAGTGAAAAGACGAGGCCTATATACAAGGGCTGCTGGCACGTTCAAAGAGCAGGGGACAGTTCACAGAGCAAAATGTAGTACTAAGTAAATGGGTTTCAGGCAATTTCAGTGTTAAGATAACATCATTAAGAGTAGAACAGATTGTGCTCAAACCCTGCTGTTTATCATTAACACATTGCTTCGAAATACTCCAGGGTCCATGAAAAATAGTTTTCTGCTCACATCCACCCAGGCCAATCAGAGTATTTTCATCAGATTCCATGCTGGGCCAGCACCTGTCTGGACAAATCCAATAGAGCCAAAGAACTCCTCTCCCTGGCCAGCTAAGGAGTTGGATGAACACAGCTTGGCTTAGTCATTGTCACAGTGTCCATATGGCTTTGACGCTTGTTCTCACAAGAAATCATACAAGTATTTTATTATATCAAAGTTCACCGTCCTATAAGCAAAAACAGATAATATGTTAGCATACTTATCCCCTAGACTGCTCAGCTTTGTATATATGCTTCTGGAAAGCACATGCAAAATAACTCACAACTAAGGCTAACCAAACCTACAGCGCTACCAAAAACACCATGATGAGATAGACATGAACTTCTAAAAAGGTCATTAGGAACAGAGTTTCTTTTAACAGTTTCTTCCTCCCACCTCCCACCCCACCCCATGCAGAAAGTTTGTTTTTCTAAAAAAAGGAAACAAAGTTAGAATTACTCAACATTCTGTTTTTCAATTATGCTACAGAAAGTTTAGATTTCATTTGAAAGCAATT
This sequence comes from Smutsia gigantea, assembly GCA_032199065.1. Classification (NCBI taxonomy): domain Eukaryota; kingdom Metazoa; phylum Chordata; class Mammalia; order Pholidota; family Manidae; genus Smutsia; species Smutsia gigantea. The sequence continues at coordinate 127,323 of JAVSCE010004399.1, forward strand.
TGCTTTTCGTCTAACAGAATAAAGTAGTGATGCAAAAGTATTTAAATCTTTGCTTCTGAACACTGTTTATCTTTCAAAGCCCCTGTTTTGTCATTACATAATGTGCAGCTCATCTGTCCTCATTTGTAGTTTTCCTTCTTTCAGTCTTTTAACACTGGCTGACCTGTATGCATATTGTAACTAAATCTGTATGATCCAAGAATACAATACAACAGACATGCGAATGTATATTTTTGTACTCTGATGGCAGGCAGAATAAAATAGCTGGGAGAGAGACATTTAATTATTTTCCTTTCTCCAAACTCATTCTTCACTATAAATATTCAGACTTGGAAGTTTATTATTTGAATAAATGGTCAAAATAATTAGATATAATGATCAAGCAGTAAGTATAAAATTAAAGCTTTAAAGTATTCAATTCTGCAAAAATAATCATCCATGTGAGAACAGCCTTTTAAAGATTCACAAATTATATGCCCTTATTAAACCATATCAATTAATGTTTTTGCCTACCATTTTGTAATACACTTTCTAAAAAAGCTTCTAAGCAAATGACTGACATAAAACATTTTTAACAATTTAGGATGGAGAGCTATAGCTACTGATTATGAAAACACATTTAAAAATAACTCAAATGAGATGCTACAGCTTTTGTGGTACCTAATGTTGGACTGAAAAATACCTTAACTGTCTCATTAAAACAGTGCCTCTCTAAATACTAAGCCTTTCCAAATCGTATAAAAACACTGCCAAAACAATCCTGTTATCATTAGCAGTAATAAAACAAAATAGTTACTGAAATTTAAAAAACATCCTGTCTCAGGCACAAAGACACAAAAGGTATAGCTATATCATGTTATATTATGTTCAACTTAGAACCCCACTCCCCACCCCCAAATTTATTTACTGGTAACAAGGTACCACTAAAAAATTTAAAAAAAAATCATGATACTGGTTGAAAAGATACTTTTAGAGGATCTTAGAAGAAAACAGATACAAATAGGCTATTTTTAACAACAGGCAAAATGGAAAGTGGAATTTGTACATTTATCCAGGCACATTTCCCCCCAATGACTCTGGGTCTTAGATTAGAAGCCTAAACTGACCAGGTAAAGTGGACTTAATGTTGACTTTTGGTGATTTTTTTTTTTACACTGGGTGAAAAAGTTCAGAGGAAGAAGCTAAGGTTAAAACAATTTAAATTCCTACACTATCAGATTAAAAGGCATTATTTGATAGAATAGCCATAAAAAATGTCTGATGGAGACATACCTACAATATTAAAAGGTAAAAGAGAACCGAGAATTGCGACTACATTGTGATAGCTTAGGAGGTATGTTTGTTTAATGGCCTAGCACTGTAGGAAAACATAAACAAGTGGAAACGGTGTGATTTGTTAGCGGTAGGAATCCTGTATTTTATTCAGTGATCTGTTTGTGTAACTAAGTGTTGTTAATGGAATAACATTTTATTTAATAGAATAAATTGACTGACTTAAAAACACTAAGCAATTTAAATGTACTCATTAATAAAAGGTTAACTACATTCCATTTCTCTGATTTGCCTTTGGGAAGTACTCAAACAAGTTGAATCATAGTTAAGATTTTTGGACTTCTCAAAACAAAAACTGATCAGGAATTGAGTATGTAAGATCATTCCTTTAAGGAACATTTACTCCCCAAGATGTATTCCTGTATCTTTCTACCATCCCTCCATTGCCCAATATAAACATTTGACTTGCCAATTGATCCCCATATATATTATCCCAAGACGTGGAAGAATTTGATAGAATTACCACAAGGGCAACATCAAAATTGTGTCAAACATCCCAAAGAACTTTATGCTTTAAAGGACTTGGAGACAAAACAATTCACTTTATAGAAAGTTTTAACTTACAAAGAGAGTTATGTTCTTTGCATGTATTTCTCTGGCTTTTCATGGCTTCAGATGCATATTAGATTCATATAAATACAACTTTAAGAGTGTGGATAGTTTAGTACAGGAGATTCTCTCTCTCAGAGAACCCAAGTGAATTATTTCCTAAAGAAAGCATCTAGAAAGAGGACAAACACAAAAAAATACTGGTGGCAATTTGCCTAGGAATAATTCTTAACTCAGAATCTAGAATACTGTAATGCAAGTTAATTACATGGCATATTTCTAAGGATTTAACCCTGCCTTTATCCTTTGATTTCACTTTGTTGATTTTTTTTTACTACACCGAAATATTTTTTTCTCATGGGATACTACTTTTTCTTTTACTTTTGTGGGCAAGTTTGAGGTCTTTTTTAGTTTTGTTCTTCTGATGACTTGCAACCATACAACTTTATGTTGCAATCTTAAGTTATCTTATAGATCTTCCCACTGACAATGGAAGGAAAAAATTGGAAACTTATAACCACCACTTACATCAGGAACAACACAAAGACAATATTTAATAAGCTTCTAATCATCTACCATCTCTCTTCACCTATACTCTACCTCTATATTTTGTGCTCCCTTTATAGAATCAGCCTCTCACTGCTTCTCTGTCCAAACCTTTACAAGGTTCCTTGGTCAATAAAATTCTCTGCATCTCTACCTCTTCCATGAAAGATTTCTTCTTTTCTGGGCTTAACTAAAGTTGGCTCCCCTGAAGAACCTAGCCTCCTCTTCAGCTCTTTCCAATGAGGCTGGACTCTTTACTGCACCCAGGCAGTCCTGTTGTACTGTCAGGTGGAGTTAATGTCTCTGTGCAAGAAGCTCTGCTCCTTTGAGACTCAGACCATTCCATTGACCACCCTTTATCCCCATCACTGTTCTCAGTCACTGAATAATGTAGCTCCCAGTTCAATCTTCCTCTCCATCCCAAATTCTGCATAAGCCTTAGTGACTACACACTTGTCTTTCTTAACTCCAACGGCCTTCTTTCCTACAATCATGATCATATTCAGAAATGTACTACCTCTAAAAACATAAATTCAGACATTCTACCTCTGATCCCCAATCCCTTCCTATAAGCTCTCTGGAACACCTTGAGACAAACAGTTGACAAATCCCTTCATTTTCTCCTGATCTATACACACTGAGTATTATGTGCCAAACACTAATATTAGCCCTCTCCTGGCTTTACTGCGTTCCTTCCTTTCTAGCTTAAACTCCATGGTTCATCACCTCAAGCACTTGTTTGCTAGCATCCACTGAACTCACCTGGCAAAACCCCAATCCTATGTGATTCCAATTATATCCCTTTGCTATCCCAGTACCTAACGTATGGAATGATGTTGGAAAAGATCACAAGTTTCACAGGTTGGTGCCACTGTAAACTCAAGGTCAGGAGCCTCAACTGGGCCCCGCCACACTCCCAGCAACTTGCTTTCTTTCTCAGCACTTTCCTCCTTCCCCATGGCACTATTTCAAATATCCATATTACTCTCAAATTGCTATGATTTCTGTCCTTACTCTCACTTCTGCCTCCTCCTTGAAAAGGAAAAAGACATAAGATCAGAACTCCCTCAATTTCTTGCCACCAAACCTCAAACTCAGCCTCATCTGAATTCATCTTTTCTTCTTGTTATAATGCAAACAGGTTCCTTCTCTCATCAGAGCTATTTTTTTCAACTAGTGTTTCTAAATCTCACATTTATATACCAATTTCTAGGACTTCACTGCTTTAAATTAGTATCGTTCTCCTTTGTGTCATTAACTCTTCTTCTCTATCGGTCTTTCATATTAGCATTTAAATATATTCAAATCTTTAAAAAATATTACCCCTTTCACAACCCCTTTAGATAATAATCCTCTCTTTCTCTTTATGACAAAAACATTCCAGAATATAGGCTCATGAAGAGAGGATATATATGTATTGTACTTGTTGGCATATCCCTAATATATATCCCCACTCACTAACACAGTGATTATAATGGGCAACACAATAAATGTTAAATGAATGAATGAATAAAAAGCATTCTCTTCAACTGCTACATCTTCTTATAAATACTACTTACAAGCACTGTAATGTGATTTCTACCCCACTGTACCCCTAAAGTGTTCCTGATAATGTTATATACGTGACTGTTTCATCATTATATCAATGGACTCTACTTGATTTCCTGGCAACTAACAATTTTGACCATTACTCCCTTCTCTTAGGTTTTCCTACTTGAATATACAATCACTGTATATAGAAAACTATTTTATCTGCGTAGGCTCATATCATGGGTTATTTTCCCATTTCCATACTTCAAAAGTATGATTTTAATAACTGCATAGTAGCTTTATAAGAATATACAATAAATTAATTATCCATTCCTTTATTAAAATATCATTTCCCTTATTTAGGTTGTGTACTGTGACCTAATAGTTCATTCTCTGCTACAGGTGTCTGGAACTAGGCCCACCCACCTCTTCCTTGGTAAATGTTCCTGAAATCGCCTATCTCCACCAAGCCTCAATCTGGAAAGAAACTGTCTTCTTAGCTCCCTTCTTGTTGCTGCCCCAAAAGACAAGCCTACAATGTTTCCCTTTCATGTGAAGCTTTATTGCTTGTCACTATAGGAAAACATGCTGTATTTATATATTTAGCATATACTAAGTTTAAACCATAATGCAGTGACTGACACAATCATAGTCTCTGCTTTGAACTTCATGGACTTTTGGTGTAAAAAAAAAAGATGAACTCTAATTAAATGAAACTATGACAAATATCAGAAGACCATCAGTATAATTGTGTCTGTGGGTTGGGGGGAGGTAATGATGGTATATTTGAGGAGGCTTCTTCAAGAAACAAACATTTAAACTGAAATCCAAAGGTGTTGCAGCAGTCAGCTAGATAAAGGAGACGAGGCATTGGGAAGTGCTGCCTATGTAAAGGTGGGAAGTAGAATCGTGAATATGGAGAACTGAAAAGAACCAGAGTGGTTAAAACGCAGGTACCTGGGGGGGCACCTAGGGGGGAAGCTGTGTATGCCGGATGTGGCCAGACACAGAAGTAGGGGCCAATCACTGGGGCCTTGTAGGCTACTTTGAAGATTCGGTTTTCTATCCCAAGGTATGGAAACTATTAGATTTTTTAGTAAGAGAGTGACATTACATTTTTATAAGATCATTGCAGCTATAGTATGGACAACAAATTATAAGGAGTCAGAGTAGATAAAAGACCAATTAAGAGGCTACTAGAGAAGAGAGATAGTGGCTTGGTCTAAAATGGTAACAGTACAAAGGATAAAAGTGAGTGAATTTGAGATACGTAGGAGGGATTTAGTAGGGTCAACAGCATCACTACTTGGCCACTGGGAGTGTGGAGAAAGCAATGATAGAGTGACTCCCAGGTTTCAGGCCTGTGCAATCACGGCAGACTACAGTGCTAATCGCTGACATAGGGAACACTGGAGGAGGGCTGGATCTTTCCTTTTTTGTTGGCAGGCAAAAGAAGAGATCAGAAATCCTGAGTTCAGTTTTGGAAATGTATTGATGTTGCTGGGAAACATCCAATAAAGGTCAAGAATATCAGGAAAAAATACCTGGCCTTTAAAAATTGGGGAGTTATTAATAATAGAGATGGTTGCTTAAGTCACGGTTTAACTAAAACTGCCTAGGAGAAAAGCATACGTAAAAAGAAAAGAACCAGGTCTCAAGGACCAGCTATATTTAAAGGTCAGGTGGAAAGGATAAGCTGGCAAATGAGCCTTAGGTAAAAAACAGCCAAAGAATGAAGAGGAAAACCAGAGGACTGGAATCATGGCGTGTAAGGGAAAAGAGCTTTCAGAAAGAGCACAGTCAACAGTGTCAGGAGCTATTCAGAGGGCAAATAGCCTGAGGACTAACTAAACAGGTTCTGGGAAACTGAATTCAGAGCACAAATGGAAGAAGCCACCTCAGGCAGGGAGAGGGGCCTGACACTACTGAAAAAGATAGGAGATGGGCGCCAAAATAGGTAGCTGACAGTGTCCCAGCTGCTGGTTTCAATTCCATTTGGTGAAACACAGCAAGTACTCAACACAGTGAATATAGATGTTAGGGTTTGTAGTTTGAATAGAGACCAGAATCCAGGTTGAAAACAAGCCTGTGAACCATGTGCTCTGTTCTTCAATATATGATGTGGAATTGCTGGGAGGATGGGAGGTTGAAAACAAGCCTGTGAACCATGTGCTCTGTTCTTCAATATATGATGTGGAATTGCTGGGAGGATGGGAGAAGATTATAAGGACAACAGGAGAAAAAGAGACATTGCATGAGTCTCGAAGAAGCCCACAAGAAGCTGGGGACAGTAACAATCTGGAAGCAGCAGAAAGAAGAAAAGATGGCACTTAAAGGCATTTAACCCTGAGAGACTGGGATCTAAGAAAACAAGTAGCTACCAAGAGGATAACTCCAGGGGAAGTAGCATCCCAGGTAAGAATGAGGTTTTCATTAGGCAATGAGGAAGGATACTAGGAAAAGATGGAAGGATGTGGGAAGGAAGGAAGGAAAGAATGGGAGACTAAATCAGCAGAAAAGAAGTACAAATCATCATGGGGATGAGAGAGTGGAAGAGGGTGGGTGAGGGAAGGAGGAGGTGGTTATCCTCTGGATACTGCCCAGGGAAGGCAAGGAAGAGAGAAAACAAAATTAATGAAGCAGGTTACAGAGTTCCAAGTTTTATGGCCAACTTCCAGGTCTATAATTCCTGTTCCTTTCAGACATGGTAAATCGAAGTGCAGTTCTTGGGGTGTGTTTAGTACCACTGATTCTGTTTGGTTTCTGCTCAATTTCCTCTATGTAAAAGTTTCTCCAGTTGTAGCAAAACAACACATTTCAAAGCATCATTTCATGTCTTAGAGTCTATACACAATCAAAATGTCTCAAATACCTGCCTCATAATATCACAGAACTTTAATTCAGAAGAGACTTCAGGGCAGAGGATGCCAACCTATGGACTTCAGAACTTCAAGAAGCTGTAAGATTCATCAGAGGAGATCGGTAAACCCATACCCATGTCAAGCACTGTTTTTAGGCTAAATAATATCTCATGCCTATATGCTATTAATTTTGAAATATATGTAAATACTTTTGTGATTAATTTAAAAAGGACATTAAAATGAAATCTTCATATCAAAAAGGCTGGAAAAGCATTGTCCTATGGATTATCTTCTTCCACCTACCAGTCTTCACATACATTACTTCTTCAACAAGTCCTGACAGACCATTATCCAGCTGCACACATGAGATGAAGACATCTTTTCATGTAAATGACTGGAACATTTTCCATAACAGTTAAGTACACCTCTTTGTAAGGAAACTGGTAACATTTTTAGACAGCTCTTATTCTGACAGACATATTTTCTTCCATAGAATTTCTTACACTCTAGAATTACTCAGAATTAGTCTCATCCATTTGGCACATGACAGCCCCTGAAATACACTGAGACAGTGATCTTATCCTTCCTAAGATTTTAGGAATTAACAATTATTCTATGCTTACCTAGCAACAGCTCTGATGAAGTCTAGAGATACTGTGCATTTGTATTTTGGTCCATCAAGCTGATCATCATGGCCAACCAGGGTTAATAGCTGAAGGGTCACTAGAGAGGTGATCTAAAAATAAGAAAGCATTTTTATGAGAAGATGGTTTAATGAGATTACATGATACCCTTGTTTATGAAACATCGTATAGTTCCTTTGATAAAAATACATAAGTGAATTCACAAGAATATCTTCAAAGAATATGACACATAAATTTGAACATATGCTTAAAAGTCCTAGTTAATTAAACTAACAGTCTTTAAGGATACACAGAGACAGCTTTGTTTCATTAATGACACATGTATGACTGTAAACCTTTAGACACTACAAATAAAGCACGTAAGAATCTTCGACATCAGAATTTTCTTCTATACTTCCTTGAGAATTGAGCAGTTAAAATGAGAATGTAGGTCTTTTTCAGAGATGGGTAGATGGTTAGACAAAAGATAAATACATCCTTCACACCCGGACTTAAACTTGCTTTAAAACTGTTCACCAACTAGGTAGTCAGAAAAACACCAAAGGATTAATCTTGGCAAAACTGTATTCTGATAGCTCAAAGTGAAAATACAAAACAACTTCACATTCATAAGATCAAAAAAAGTAATTAAGTGATCTGAAATCTGAGAAAGAAAGCTGACCAGAGATGAAATTCTTTGAGCTCTTCTCCCGATTTCTCATCCTCATCTACATCAGACCAACAGGAAAAGAGGCCAGCAATGGAAAGAAGGAATGATTTGGAGACTTGGTATCTGAAACTGCTCTGTGACAACAGAAGCGACAAATTATAGTATCTGTAATAACTAACCATACGTCTTAGGAATCAAAAGTGTTCACTTAATTTGAGACTATACTTTGCAGATGCTCAGAGACTTGGAGATAGGAAGTAACTTTGCAGATCCAGGTGGCTTACCAAGAATTAACAGCTACAGTCCACGCTCATCCTACTACACTACCCAGACTCCCATTACAACTCTAAAGAGGAAACCTCAGGTAATGTTCAGTCAAGTGTGATGACTCTATTTACAAATTAAAATATGAACAGATGGTAGATATCACAGTACTTTATATACAGAAAATAGTGTATTCAGCAAATATGAAGAATTTTTTTCAATTAGAAAATATTCTGTATTAATACATCAAAATATGAAGCTCAAAAGGCTATAAGACCAATTCAAAAGGCTAATTCAATTCCATATTACAAATTAGGTTATGCCTTGAAACATTTTTTATATGTTCTCCATGTTGAAAAGAGCATTTTGCAGCTGTTGTATGTTCTCTTCTATATACATCTATTAGATCAAGCATATTTGTGTTGCCAAAATCTTACATATACCATTTTTTGTCCACTTGATCGATTAAAACTAAGTGGTACTGAAATTCCCACATTATGTTAAGGAGTTTGTCCTTTTTCTGATTGTAGTTTTTGTTTTATATTTTTGAACCTATGTTAAGAGCATACACTTAAAATTATTGTGTTTTGCTGGTAAATCAAACATTTCATTATCTAATGGCCCTTTCCTTCAGTAATGCTTTTTTGCCCTGCAGTGTATTTTTTCTAATATTAATATATGTATGTCAGCATTCTTTCAGGTGCTAATCCTTTCCCTTACGTTACTTTGAATCATTTTACTTTCAGGTTTTATACTTTCTTAATTTCAGACAGTTCTCATGTAAACATTTGGGTGGAGTTTTCTTTTTATAGGCAGTCTGACAACTTTTACCTTTCAGTTGGACTATATACTCCATTTGCTTTTATTGTAGTAATATTCCGAAATTTTATTTCTACCATTAACTTTTCTATTTGTCCTTCTATGCATCTTTTTCCTTTCTTGCCTCTTATCAAACTGAATTATAATATTTTCTATTCTCTTACTCTACCTTGGAAGTAGTTGTATACTCCAACTTAATTCTCATTTCCATTTTTATTTATTCTTTGGCCCCAAGCTATTTTAGAATTCTTTAATTTCCAACTTATGGCATTTTTCTAGTATTTTTTCTTTTGTTTTGGTGGAGGCAGGGGTGGATGGGAATCACAGGATGCGATCTATGTACCAGCAATCCTTTGAAATTTGTTGAGACAGCTGGCTTCTCCAGAATGAACAGAAAGTATACAGGGACCTGAATGTCACCGTGACAAAGAGTGAAATATACCATGATGGCTGCCCTCCCTGTTCTGCATGCCATGGCCCTTCATCTCTGTCCCAAGAATGTCTCCAGCTGATCTGCAGCTGAATGCAAAACATGCCCACAAAATGGGATGACCCATGCCAGGCAAACAAGGTGGAATGAGATGAGATAAGTACCTACATAATATTCTCCATTTTGCCTCTTGCCTGCAAAACCTAAACTATTTACTATGTGGCTCTTTAGTGAAAAAGTTTACCAACCCCTGCATTAGAGAATTGCTAGATTCAGATATTAATTTAACCAATGTAGAAATTAAGATGTTCAGTGACTTGCTCTGAGTGATAATGACTGTATGGTGGCAGAAACTCATTTGACTAGGATTTGGGTCTCATAACTATAACTCTAAAAATTTTGAAAAGCATGATGAAACTGTCATCAGAACTGAGAGAGCTAACATCTAGTAAGCTTTATCATACTCTTGCCTGAAAAAAGAATGTGTTAAAAGAAAAATAGGGATCATCTGTAAAAAGTGGAGTGTCATGAGAATACACCTGGCAGTATGCCTCCAGCATACGGGGGCTCCCTGCCCATTAACCTGGAAGTCTGGTACATGCTACAAGTATGTATGTGTTCACCACAGAGGTGTTTGTCTAGCTGTCACTCAGGGTATTAAGATTATCTAATTATCTCCTTCCCACGACCCACAGCCCCGGGTCCATTCTGATTCCACACTTAATCTTCTGGTTTCAGAAAAGAAAAAGAACATTCAAAGGAAGACCTCCTTTAGGCACTTATCAGCAAAACTCAGATTAGTCACTTAAACAATCTAAACCTCAGTTTTCAAAACTAAAAACCAGAATAATAAGACATTAACCATACAGGTATGTTTTGAACACTTGTGAGAAAACTATAAAAATGCATATAAGTCAAGGTCTTTAATGCCTGGCACAGGGCAATTGCTCAATAAATTATACCTATTATGTTAACAGGTATAAATTTATACCTGCTTAAGAAATCAAGATTTTGAGCCTACTGAGCTCATCAGCAAATTTAAATATCCTATCTGCTTAATAATTTTTTCAATATCTGGTCTGCTTAACAATATTATCAGTAAACTGGCATTCTGGCTTAAACATTTGTGTCTTGAGATTTGACTGGTATTATTAATTCTAACCTTATCCCTAAGATACTGGCCACCTTCAGGGAAACCTACAAAAACCTGAGGAGCTAAAGGCCAGTTCCTGAGCTAAAGTTGCCCACCCAAACAAGTGCTTGAGAGAGTTCTGACTCTCCAGGCAATACAATCCTACCTCACCACTGGTGCCCTCTAGTCTCAATGAACTGCCTCTAACTTTTAATTTTCCAAACTGCGACATGAAAAATTTTCAACTTATTTTTAGTAGCTGCAAATAAGAAAATACAAGATGTGACACTAGTGTGTTTGAGTCCATGAACTTAGACTCTATCTAAAGTGAAATCAAGTCCTTTATCCAAATAATTACACAAATGATTGTAGGTGAAAGGAAAGGTTTGAAAAATAGCCAAAATTAATAAATTGGTGACAATTGCTACCTATCTGGAAATTCTGTCATTAGACATAAGTTTTCTGTGGGGATAAAAATCCTTAAAAAGCAATTTTATGTTTGTCAACAAATTTGTTTATATCTTACAAAGCCTCTGTTAAAGAACAGACACAAGAAAATACCAAACTTAAAGGCATCTTCTATGATTACTAAAAGAATAAACCATCAAAGAACGAAGTTAATAAATGAAAGCTCCTTATAATAAGCAGTACAGAATTAAATGCTTCTTTATACTACCATCATTTTTAAAACCTTTGCTAGATTCACTGACCTCAACCACAGAAGCATTTGTTTTATTACTTACCCCTAGTTTCCTATGCCATACTTCAGAAAAGAGATTCCATTTAGGCATCAAAGGGCCCTGCTACTGTTCATATGATGAAAGTAACTAGACTTTTACTAGAAACTAATCATGTATTTCCAAAAATGAGTAATTATTAAATAATCTACATATATAACACTTTTTAATTCATTAGGCAAATATTTACTGAATTTACTATGGCTCCACCATTTTGGCATACATATGTGTTAGGTGTTCCCCATTCCATAAAATTGGAAAAGGTGCACTCCCTTCTTTGGTAAGGCTTACCCCTAGATAATATAAGTGTTCACAAATATCAAAATTGATATATATTACAAAAGATATGTAAAAATAATATGTTTAGTCATTATCTTTAACTTTTATTTTACTTTGCAAGTTTAAAAATAGCGACTAATAGCTGAAAACTGAAAGGTCTTTTTTTTTTTTACTAATTTTGAATTAGGGATTAAAATGAAAAGAGCTGGTCAAAGAGGTGATTAAACTATTTCAGTTCTGTAAGATTTCTTCACACTTTAATTGGAAGTGTGAAGAGAGTAACAAAGTGATAGGGACGGGAATCCAGATGAAATAAAGTCAAGGAGAATCCAGAGTAACTTGCACCTGGCACAGATTACTGTATTTTCTAAGAGAAATTACTTTCATTGCAAGTATTCACATCTAATGAAGATATAAGGAAAAGTAAAACTGGTTCAAGGCAAAAATGATTTCATAAGCTAGTAAATGCTTTTCTTAGTAATATTTTATATGCACATATGAGTAAAATTAATGAAAAGGTTAGTCAGGTTGCTCAACATTTTTATAAAAATTAAGAGTTTCCATTTACCAAGGAGTTTAGTTAAATGAAACACAATTGTTAAAAGTAAGTTGGTTGTTAAGAATGTGTGAAATAGTGATGAGCCAATTAAATTAGGTGATCTGTAGAGCACTTAGCACAGTGCCTGGATCACAGTATTCACTAGGATGAGATATTATTTATATTATTACTATCTATTAGCCTTATTTTTGATTTTCAAGTTTAATGAGTAGGTTTCTTTTCTAAAAGCTCTTAGTTTACTTAAAACTATTATTTTATTGGAAAGCATTGTTGAATTTTGTGTAACTTTTGGAATATACCACGCTTAATTTGCTTAGGTGATGTAAAAGAAAACTACAGATAAAAATACCTGTATAAAAATAAACAAAAGTTACATGGCAGATTGGATATAGATATAGCAAAAAATAAGGAATATGAGACTAGTCTGAAGAATGCAGAATAAAAAGATAAAAAGAAGGCAAATCTAAGAGGCTGAAAACAGAAAAAACAAAATGATATCTAACATATTTCTATTCAAAGATTTAGGAAGAAAACAGAAATGGAAAGAAAAGAGCAAAAGCAATATTTGAAGATATAATGGATGAAAATTCATTTGAGGAGATGAAAAACACCAACCTACAGAATTAAAGAGCCAAACAACTCCAAAGAAGGAAAAAAAGAAGTCCACACCTAGACACATCATAATTAAAGTGTAGAATACCAAAGATAAAGAGAAGCTCTTAAAAGTACCTAAAGAATAAAAAAAATTACCTTCAAAGAGTGAGAATTAGACTGAATGATTTCTTAAGAACAATAAAAGCCATAAAATAGTGGAAAGATAGCTTCAATATATCAAAGAAAATAGCTGTTAACTCAGAACTGTACACCCAGAAAAAACAATCCTTTTAGATTGAAGATGAAATAAACACATTTCCAAACTAAGAACGACCAAAAAAGTTTGCTACCAAAAGATCCCTACTCAGGGAAATTCCTAAAACGTACCTCCAGGTCAAAGTAATGTGATCTGTTATAAGGTCTGAAATACAAGAAGGAATAAAGAATGAATAAAGTGGTAAATATGGTGGTAAATCTAAATGAATTTGCCTGTACAGATGATAATAATGTATTACAGGTTTAAAAACAGGATTAAGGTACACAAGTAATATATAAATTAGGAGTGGAGAAAATGAAGTTGAAATGTTCTAAGGTCCCATGGTATCTGAGAGAAAAGTGAAAGCACTCATTAAATTCTGAATTTGATAAGTATGAAAGTATGAATATTATAATTTTTAAAGTAATAACTTTAGGAGAACAGAAATATGAGTATGTACTTCTCAATTAGTAGAGGGTAAAAACTGAATTATAAAAACAATCAATCCAAAAGAAAATAAGAAAAAGAAACAAACACAAGCCCAATAGAAAGTATAAAACATAGTAATATAAACAAAATTATATTGGTAATTATACTAAAGGTAAACTAAATGCTGCAAATAAAAGACGAAGATTGAAAAAAAAATCTAACTATAATATATTGTTTACAAAAAACACCTCTAAAACAGAAGAATATGGGAATGTTAAAAGTCAAAGGGCAGAATGAGATATATGCTAACTAAAAAGAAAAATGAAGATATATTAACACTGACAAAACATATTTTAAGAGATTTAAAGATAGGTTCACTTAATAATGATAACCTGCAGTCCTGAGCTCCTACCTCTTACAAGATTGCTTGATACCTTTAACATGAAGGAAGGAGACACAGAACAGGGTGGGCAGCCAAGGAATAATGGGGTCTTTGGGGAAATGTAAGTATTGCTTAAAGTCAAAACAAAGTTGTTATCCTTCCCGGTTTGCAAACAGCTAGGAATCAGGATGAGAAAGTAGGCCTGAAATTTTAATAAATGGTAGGATATATATATAAAAGAGTTAACATAGTCTCGTATGGCAACATATATTTATTAACTTCAATCTTTTCTATTTTTCTGTAAGGGATTCAGTGCTTAAGGAGGTTAGTAACAGTCATTTGAAACTCACATATTAATCTCCCTTTATTACTAAAAGTAGGTTTCTTCAGTAGTTCTTTTGCTTTTGATATAGAAGAAAATGTTAATTACCTTTTACCTTACCAGTGGCATTGCCTTATAATAGTTCTTATAACTTCACTTTCTTGTGATTCAAATACTCTCATATATTTAATTCTGTGACTCAAACTATACGTCAAACTACTCTTTCATATTTTTCAGAGAAACACAAGAATCTTCCATATAATTAGAACTTCAAGAACAGAATTTCAAGTTTTATTGCTTTTCCACATTAATTACAACAAATTTCCACAGGCTTCCATGGATAAATTAACCATGCAAATTGTACAAAGAATACAGTATTACTTCAAGATGTAACATTCAAAAGGCCTTTCTAAAATAATAAGATGATTGCTCAATAATTTTTTTTGGGGGGGGGTCTGATTTAGGAAAAGCTAGTACACAAAAAATCTAAACCAAAATGAAGCAATTAAATTAGGATGTGTTCTTTCACATTAAAAAAATACTAATTTTAGAGATCATTTATTCCTTGACCTTACCATATGAACAAAAACAACATACAAGGTTTAGGAGAACATTACATAGAGCAGTGAACAAATGTACCAACAATATATAATTACTTTGCCAGTTTATTATACTATTGCTAGAGTAAAATTGGAAAAAAAATCAAGTACAAGGATTAATTTATAGGGTCAACATTTGGAGTCTCAAACATATTGATTTATAACTTAATGGGAACTTCTGGGAAAGAAATATGAAACATCTGGAAAATTACTTCTAAACATGCCTAAGTACAAGAATATTCACTTGCTTCTCCAGTATCCAATCCTTAAAATTATCTAATTTTTATTTCCAAGTGTTTATCCATGAAACTCCTGAGGCCTTCCCTTAGGTACTGCACATTCAAAGATGAATATGATCATGGAAAATACTGACTTACTTCCTTGCCCAACTTTAAATGTTCATTACAATATTGATGAAGTCGCATTTCCAGGTTGGCATTAAACCTAGTTTGATACAGCGGGAATATGGCATAAGTCTCTAAGACAATGAAGGTGCTCTGGACCAGATTCATAATGGTGTCTCAGCTTCATATGTATGCATGTGCACGCTAAAGCAGAGGTGGGACCAGTCTTTCCCATCTGCTACAGCAGCCATTCCTGCTGTTAAGACCCCCAATGCAGGAAATGATTTAGAGTAAGGCTCTAGTTCCAACAAAGGAAAAGAAACTGGACTATTTTACAGCAATAAATGTTGCAATAAAATTAATGTCTTAGAAGGGTTTAATCATTGTTGGGGAAAAGCTCTCTAAATAATGGTAAAATATACTTGAACATTCTAAAATATTTTTCTCATTGTCTAATTTACAGAAGGCTTCTCATGCACTTGAGAACATATGGAACATATTTCATAAACAAATACTAACAATGAGGCTAGACAGAAGTGTTAGAGAGGAAAAAAATACAGGTGTTCTGGTTCAGGTAAGATGGCAGAGACTCGTATTTACTGTTCTCCCTGCCAAGTACAGCCATAAACTCTGGAAATAACATAACAGGCAACCAAAGGAGGACTCTGAAAGTTGGGAAAAGGTAGACTTCTTAGGGACTCGGGACTGGGGGAGCAATACAGAAGCAGAGTCTGTGAGTCCTCGCCCGACAGCACAAGGCGACCCACGCCTGCACCCCCCAATCGTCGATCCAGAACAGAAAGCTCCCCACATAGGCTTATTCCTCCCCTGGACTGAACAGGAATCCTGCCAAAAAGAACCAGCAATTGTGAATTCATATCTCAAAGAGCCATCCTTTGTGAATGAAGTGGAAATCAAGAATTCTCAAATTCTTTACTATCTGTCACTAGCAGATCTACCTGTTAACACCTGGTTAGAGGAAATTCTCAGAAAAAAAAAGGAAATGACAAAGAGAAGGAACCCTGGGCATCAAGAAGACAGAATGATGGAAAGAACAGAAATACGGACCAATCAAGTAGACTATCTCCTCATGAGTTTTCTAAATCATATTTGATTTAAAATTATACCTGATATTCCACCTGATACTCAACACAAGGATATTTAAAAAGTGGGAAGGCAAAGGGACCTAAATAGAAGTAAGGTTACCATACTTCACTGGAAATAGAGTGTTGATATTTATAAAACTAAACATTACCATATTACCCAGCAACTGCACCTTTGGGCATTTATTCCACAGAACTGCATGTTCACACAAAAATTTATTCATGAATGTTCATAGAAGCTTTATTAGTAACAGCCAAAAAATTGGGAAGAACCCAGATGTCCTTCAATGGGTGAATGGTTAAAAAAACTGGAATGTCCTCCTTATCATGTAGAAAATACTCAGCAATAAAAAAATGAAGGAACTATTGATACATGCAACAATTTGAATGAATCTCAGAGGAATTAATTATGCTGAGTAAAAAAAACAAACCTCAAATTGTTACACACTGGATGATTATGTTTATATAAATCCTTGAAAGGGAAGAATTTTGGAGGTAAAGATCAGTGGTTGCCAGGGACTGGGAGGGGGCAGGAGACATGTGGGTGCAGTGCAGTTATAAAGGAAGAAGTCCTTGTGATAATGCACAGGTCTGTATCTCGACTATAATGGTGGGTGTGCAAACCTACACATGGGAAAAAATTTCACACACACAAAAGCGAATGCATGTACAAATAGGAAACTTGAGTTAAGACCAGTGGTTTACATCAATGTTGATTTCCTGGTTGTGAGACTTTTTTTGGTTGCAGGATGTTTCCTTTGGGGGAAAATGAGAAAAGGGCACAGGGGGAGAACGCCCATACTATTTCTTAGAATTTTTTATATGTGAATCTACAATTACCTCCCCCACAAAACTCTAAGCAACACATGAAAAAAAAATGTAACTATGTATGATGACTGATGTTACCTTACCTAGACTTAACGGTGATCATTTTATAATATACACAAACTTCAAATCATTATGTTGTGCATTTGAAACAATGTTATATATCAATTATACCTCAACAAAAATATGAATAAACTGATAGAATACCCAAAATATAGAAGACTGAGAAAACCCTTATAAGCTGCTAGTATAAATTTTATCTCAATGTGTTTAGAAATCTGTGAAGTTACAAAGATCTACTTGTAGAAATGAAAATATTTTTGGCCCTTATTTATAGGGATTTTAAAGAAATTACCTGATAAAATATTGCTTAAAGCCAGCAAATGAGAGAATGTTAATAATTTCACTATTGATGTTACTGGGGTGAGGCTATGTTGGGTTTTGAAAAGTTTACAGATTACAGAGTTTCTTATTGATGGCCATACACAATCAGTTACGACTGTGGTTCAGCTACTGGCTTCATGCTGTGAGCCCGTGAAGGTCTCACAAAGTTACCACAAACCTGTGGCTTGTACAATTTATTATCTCCTCTACAGCATAGGAGGAACCTGAGTGTTCTATATTTCACCAAATTATTTTTTATTTTTGTTTTTGAAACTGGTGAAATTTTTGTTTTTGTTTGGGGGTGGGGGGGCTATAAAAACCAAATGCACTTAAAAATTACTAAAAACTAAAATGTTCCAATGTAAAAATTATTACAAAATAAAATTCTGAGCTAGCCTATCAGGACTGAAAGCCTTGGGGATCAATGGCTCATTTTACAGATGAGAAAACAGACATCATAAAAGGATGAATGGCATTATCACCTAGTCAGTCACCCTGAACAAATACATTAAGGCACTATAGCAGATGTTTCAAAATTATTTAATCCAAAAGTCCCAATGAAAAAGGACACTATATATATAGACCATGCTGAGGTTTACTAAAAAATATGCTAGAATTCTGACAACAAATTTTAAATAAGGCACTATCTTAAGGATAGTTAACATACTAAAAACGTTTAGCCAAAATAATGCCTTGGTTTGGGTGTTGATATGAGAAGACAGTTTGCCAAGACTTCTAACTACTATAATAAAGACCCAGTCAGTGCTTTTATGTTCTCTCTGGCCTTCAAAATTCCTGAGAATGACACATATGAAGCCTGACATTCCCTCTTTCCCTCAGGATGATATGCACAAAACCTGAGAGGGAGAAAAAAGAAATGTAGAAACTGGTTAATAATAGTGATTGTGGATAATTAGAGGTGTAGGGATTGGAACTTACTACTGAGTAAAGGCTCTGGAGATCAGACATTGATAGATCTATATCTATAGATTATACAGACATAGTTGAATAAATTAAGTTAGGATAAACACTAAAATTTTTTAAAGCAGAGGGAATAAAAAGGTCTTTTTGGATCAGTGGAATCATTTTCAAGAAATGTCATTTTAATTATTTAATTTAAATATTTGTGGGGAAATTATTACTCCCTTTCTTGGTTTCTATTACCTATGTGGACACATTCTTTTGCTAACAATTTTTAGATTTTAGAGGAGGATATACTGTTTTCCACAGCTTTTCTTTTTTATTGTGTCAAGCTCAAGTTCAAATGAATGAAATTCAAATGAAGAAATAGGTAGCCTAGGTAGTGGATTTTCTTTTCAAAGTCAGGATTTAGATTTTGCTCTAGGAAATACAGAATAAAGTGTTTTTTTTTAATGTACTAAAAGTCAGTGACTAAACCTCTAAGTTTTAGTCATATGTTTCCATCAACATTTTTCCTCAAAGTAAAAATTCTGATTTTTTAGTCCTTTGTTTAAAAGTAAACACATAAAACTCCTAAAAATCTGAAGCATCTTGCTGTCAAAGAGAATGGCCCTTCCCATGTTTTCACCTATTAGCAGCATACTGACACTAAAGGATTTTATTTTATCTTAAAACAATCAATCTACCTAATTCAAAAGCCAAAGTATATATTTTTTCCCCTCTGAATAGCTCTTGTGTCATGAATGAGGCATTCACAAAAAACAAAAAACTCCTTATACAGAGGATATTCTCAAATTTATATCTTAAATGGGGTCGTGTAATATTTGTTTAATCTTTGCTCTGTGTACTATTACATTCTTTGTTCTTATCCACATAGGGCATGAGCTGATTACTTAAGTCTTAACAATAGGAGTTCATGTACCACAGGGAGGATTTTTTTTTTCTTAATCTGAGAGGCAGTCACTAACAAGCTTCAGCTGGAAGTGCTTGACGTTAAAACAGTGTGAACCTGTTCCTGGGCTAATAAACTACATTCTTTCTGCCAACAAAAGAAAATCAATTTACAACTGTAATTAACTGTTAACATGTTCATTATTCTTATATTTTTCATAAGGTGGTATATATGTCAATTTATTTGTGAAATAACCTATCTTGCTTGTCCTAGAGAAGCTTTACCATCTGAAACATTAAACATAAGAACATGTGACATGTCAGTGTATCAGGTTCACACAACTCAACAAGCACCACAATTGATCTGATTTGAGGTGATGTGATAGTTCATGAGCATGTGGCACGTGCAAAGAGAGTTCAACTGGCAGTTTTACATACACAAGGTAGAGGTGATGAGTACAGCAACGGAAGAGATAGGCAAATACTTTCAAAGCTGTTCAACTTAAAATCATCACCTTTGGAAATTCATCTTCGGAATTTTTATTCCCAAAAAAGAAAAAAAGGGAGTGGATTGTTAGTCTTCAAATGTGCTCAGATAAACAAAAAGTGGCATGTACATTTATATAGAGAGGAACTAAAGACAGCGCCTCTAATCTCTGAGATTTACTAGCACACAAATGACTGCAAATCTTTACTATCCAGGAATACCATAAATGCATGCTTGGAGAGTGGGAGGTCATTCATTCAATGAGTGAACCCAGTGTTCAAGATGAGAAGAGAGAAAAAGCTTGGCATCTCTGCCTTCCTATTGTCTTTTTTGCTGCCTTAAACTTGAGTCAAAAAGCTTCTGCTCAGTCCTGCAGCCCTGGACATAGGCTTGTAAATCATCAAAGGAATTTTGTTAGTGACTTAAGATTGATGCACCCAGCCCCTTACCCAAAACTCACCTCCCCCAAGGAGATAAAGAAGTATGAACAGAAATGATGACTGGATTGTCAAGGACTTATAGGAACATCATGGCCAGACCCATCTCAACAAAATGACTAGAGTCAATTAACCAAGGACAAGGAGTTTCACAGCCCTCCTCAGACTCTTGCTAATGTCCAGATGTGTGCACCTCCTGACTTCAGCCTCCTCCTGGCTCCCCACTTCCCTAATATAAAACAAGCTTGAAATCAACCCTAAGTTAAGATGGTTCTTTAAGACATCAGCCCACCATCTTCTCAGTCTGTAGGTTTTCTGAATAAAGTAGCTTTCCTTGCCCCAATGCCTTATCTCTCAACTTACTGGCATGTTGTGTGGCAAGTGTCAAGAGCTTGGACTTGGTAACAAAGATACTCTGCAGAGTCACAAAAATTAAAAGACAAAGGTTTTTGCCCTCAAAGAGTTCTGGTATCAGGGGAGACAAACATAATAAAATGGTAACGATACAATAGGAGAGCTATGCTAGTGATATGTATGAAAGCAATTATCTAAGATTACAGAGAAGGGAAAGGGGAGGAAGGCCAAATGTGGATTCACTGGGAAAGGGCATTTGAGGAACAGGCCATGGAACACAGGAAGACCTCCAAGGCAGCAGGCAGACAGCACACACACCAGTGAGAGAAAAACTGCTGTGCTTTCAAAGAGGAGCAGCTTATTTTGAACAGTGTAGAGGGTGAATGAAGGAAGTGGCAAAAAATGGGGCCAGGCAGAAGGGCTTCAGAAGAAATGCTACAGAAAGTAGACTTGGGTTTTGTAGACTCATTAACTCATGAAAAAAGTGCAAGCAGAAAAACAAGATCAAATTTGCTTTTTATGATTTATGCTGGTGACTGTATGGAAGATGAATTTGAAAGTATCATGACAAGAGGACCAGTTAAGACACTGGGGCAATAGTCTAAGAAATAATGAAACTATGATTTTTAAGGCAGAGGCAGAGGGGTGGGAAGGGAGGAATAAGTTCAAGAGACACTTGTATTCAGGAGGAAAAAAAGATTGGACCAGTGACCAATTAAACAGAGTAGAGATGAAAGAGAGGATTCAGAAGATACCTTCTCCATTTAACTAAAAACTGGACACTGTATATTATCTGTGTTTTTCTAGCATCTAACATGGTGCATGCCACAAAGTATGTGCTTTATAAAGGATGAATGAATAAATGACTAGTCTTGAAATCTTGATAAGGCTGAAAAAACACAGGAAAAGATGTAGGGAATAATTTGGTTTTAGATAGATCAGTGTGTGATGGGTATGGCACATCCAAGTATGACTGTTCAGTTGGCAATCTGGGTCCTGAGCTAGAAATCAGAAAATTCAAAAGATACCAGCATACACAGCATTGGAAGCCAGGGGAATAGGTAAGACAGTTCTGGCAAACCTAGCTTCCTATTTTTATTCCTAACTACAAGGGCATGACGACTTTCTATCCTAAGAATTCAACTGAGTGTCCAAGGTGAGGGAGAAATTAAGTTCTACAGGTGACTTGGGACAAAGGACCCTAATTTCTCATCTAGGGGAAAGGACAAGCACTTTTGTATATCAGCTAAATCTGAAATATGTCTATGTATAGGCAGGTGAGGCCAATCTCCTCCAAAGGCTCCAATTAGTTGTGAGCTAATAGAGAATCAAGACTATTTCTCATTGAAACCCCCCTTAAGCATCAACTCTTCTTTTAATCTTTTTATAGACGTATTTTAAAATGTAGCACACATTTTTATAATGTAGATTTTTTCAAATCATTTCTCTCTTGACCTTTTCTTATTAAAATTCCATTTTTCATTAAAACAATGTAGCCACAAAGCTTTATCTAAAGGATGCGTGTGCCTATATGGTTACTATATTAATAGTACACTTTTCGTAAATAGGAAGCACATATCCACACAAACTTTTTGTGTATGCTTTCATTGAAAATCTGTCAAGCCAAATAAAATATACTGGCATTGAATACATTTCCCCTCAAAAATGTGAATAAAAGGTACACAATTGGTATACTTACTAGAAGCAATATGAGGCTTTGAGAAAGGTAGTTATAAAATGCTGCCTACAGGACTCTCTTGTCCCCTCCTGGCGTGAGCTGGGAGCTCTGTCCCTTCACTTTACCTCTAAATAAAAGCCTGTACCTTGCTCTCCTAAAAAAAAAAAAAAAAAAAAAAATGCTGCCTACAAAAATAAGGTACCAATGTGTTATTCTACTCAAAAGTTGAAAGCATAATTTATGCAATTTTTTAAATCCCTTAGGCAGTATTTTAAATGTCACCCTTAAGCAATGGTTCCATTTTTTTAGAATGCAGGAAAAATGCCTACTGCTGGACTGATATATTCACAAGGGCAAAGTGGTTACACTGAAGAAATTTATCACCAGATTTAAGGAAGACAAGAGAAGAGTGGGGGTGAACAGTGCTCTTTCACAAATGAAAACAAGAAAGACAACTCTTACCCCTGGGCAATAGAGTAAAATATACTATGCCTTTTATTACCCTTGGTAATGATGAGTATTAGTATTCTTACAACAAAAGAGCAGTTAGCGAAAATTATAGACCAACTTTACTTTTCTCAGATATTGAGCATCCCAAAAGTTTTTTTAATATAATTTATTTTATCATTAATTTACAATTACATGTGCAATATTACGATTATTAAACTACCCCTTCATCAGGTCCCCCCCACCAACCCCATTACAGTCACTGTCCATCAGCGTAGTGAGATGCTATAGAATCACTACTTGTCTTCTCTGAGTTGTACTGCCCTCCCCGTGCCCCCCCAACATTACATCTGCTAATCGTAATGCCCCTTTTTCCCTCTTATCCCTCCCTTCCCGCCCATTTTCCCCAGTCCCTTTCCCTTTGGTAACTATTAGTCCGTTCTTGGGTTCTGTGAGTCTGCTGCTGTTTTGTTCCTTCAGTATTTTTTCTTTGTTCTTATACTCCACATATGAGTGAAATCATTTGATACTTGTCTTTTTCGGCTTGGCTTATTTCACTGAGCATAATACCCTCTAGCTCCATCCATGTTGTTGCAAATGGTAGGATTTGTTTTCTTCTTATGGCTGAATAATATTCCATTGTGTATATGTACCACATCTTCATTATCCATTCATCTACTGATGGACACTTAGGTTGCTTCCATTTCTTGGCTATTGTAAATAGTGCTGCAATAAACATAGGGGTGCATCTGTCCTTTTCAAATTGGGCTGCTGCATTCTTAGGGTAAATTCCTAGGAGTGGAATTCCTGGGTCAAATGGTACTTCTATTTTGAGTCTTTTGAGGAACCTCCATACTGCTTTCCACAATGGTTGAACTAATTTGCAGTCCCACCAGCAGTGTAGGAGGGTTCCCTTTTCTCCACATCCTCGCCAACATTTGTTGTTGTTTGTGTTTTGGATGTTGGCCATCCTCACTGGTGTGAGGTGATATCTCATTGTGGTTTTAATCTGCATTTCTCTGATGATTAGCGATGTGGAGCATCTTTTCATGTGCCTGTTGGCCATCTGAATTTCTTCTTTGGAGAAGTGTCTATTCATGTCCTCTGCCCATTTCTTAATTGGATTATTTGCTTTCTGTTTGTTAAGGTGCATGAGTTCTTTATATATTTTGGATGTCAACCCTTTATCAGATACGTTTTTTATGAATATATTCTCCCATACTGTAGGATGTCTTTTTGTTCTACTGATGGTGTCCTTTGCTGTACAGAAGCTTTTCAGCTTGATATAGCCCCACTTGTTCATTTTTGCTTTTGTTTCCCTTGCCCGGGGAGATATGTTCATAAAGAAGTTGCTCATGTTTATGTCCAAGAGATTTTTGCCTATGTTTTTCTCTAAGAGTTTTATGGTTCCATGACATACATTCAAGTCTTTGATCCACCTTGAATTTACCTTTGTGTACGGGGCTAGACAGTAGTTCAGTTTCATTCTCTTACATGTAGCTGTTCAGTTTTTCCAACACCAGCTGCTGAAGAGGCTGTCATCTCCCCATTGTATATCCAAGGCACTTTTATCAAATATTAATTGACTGTATATGTTTGGGTTAATGTTTGGATTTTCTATTCTGTTCCACTGGTTTGTGGGTCTGTTTTTGTGCCAATACCAAATTGTCTTGATTACTGTGGCTTTGTAGTAGAGCTTGAAGTCAGGGAGTGTAATTCCCCCTGTTTTGTTCGTCCTTCCCAGGATTGATTTGGCTATTCGGGGTCTTTTGTGGTTCCATATGAATTTTAGAATTACTTGTTTCAGTTCATTGAAGAAAGCTGTTGGTAGTTTGATAGGGATTGCATTGAATCTGTAGATTGCTTTAGGTAGCATAGCCATTTTGACAATATATATTCTTCCTAGCCAAGAGCATGGGATGCATTTCCATTTGTTGGTGTCCTCTTTAATTTCTCTTAGGAGTGTCTTGTAGTTTTCAGAGTACAGGTCTTTCACTTCCTTCGTTAGGTTTATTCCTAGGTATTTTATTCTTTTTGATGCAATTGTGAATGGAATTGTTTTTCTGATTTCTCTTTCTGTTAGTTCATCATTAGTGTATAGGAAAGCAACAGATTTCTGTGTGTTAATTTTGTATCCTGCAACTTTGCTGAATTCAGATATTAGTTCTAGTAGTTTTGGAATGGAATCTTTAGGGTTTTTTATGTACAGTATCATGTCATCTGCAAATAGTGACAATTTGACTTCTTCTTTACCAATCTGGATGCCTTGTATGTCTTTGTTTTGTCTGATTACTGTGGCTAGGACCTCCAGTACTATGTTGAATAACAGTGGAGAGAGTGGGCATCCCTGTCTTGTTCCCGATCTTAGATGAAAAGCTTTCAGCATCTCGCCATTAAGTATGATGTTAGCTGTGGGTTTGTCATATATAGGCTTTATGATGTTGAAGTAGTTGCCCTCTATACCCATTTTGTTGAGAGTTTTAATCAGGAATGGATGCTGAATTTTGTCAAATGCTTTTTCAGCATCTATGGAGATGATCATGTGGTTTTTGTTCTTCTTTTTGTTGATGTGGTGGATGATGTTGATGGATTTTCGAATGTTGTACCATCCTTGCATCCCTGGGATGAATCCCACTTGATCATGGTGTATGATCCTCTTGATGTATTTTTGAATTCGGTTTGCTAATATTTTGTTGAGTATTTTTGCATCTACGTTCATCAGGGATATTGGTCTGTAATTTTCTTTTTTGGTGAGGTCTTTTCCAGCTTTTGGTATTAGAGTGATGCTGGCTTCATAGAATGAGTTTGGAAGTATTCCCTCCTCCTCGATTTTTTGGAAAACTTTAAGGAGAATGGGTGTTATTTCTTCTCTATATGTCTGGTAGAATTCAGAAGTGAATCCATCAGGCCCGGGGGTTTTGTTCTTGGGTAGCTTTTGATTAACAAATCAATTTCGTCGCTGGTGATTGGTCTGTTCAGTTTTTCTGTTTCTTGCTTGGTCAGTCTTGGAAGGTTGTATTTTTCTAAGAAGTTGTCCATTTCTTCTAGGTTTTCCAGCTTGTTAGCATATAGATTCTCATAATATTCTCTTATGATTCTTTCTATTTCTGTGGGGTCCGTCGTGATTTTTCCTTTCTCATTTCTGATTGTGTTTATGTGTGTAGATTCTCTTTTTCTCTTAATGAGTCTGGCTAGGGGTTTATCTATTTTGTTTATTTTTTCAAAGAACCAGCTCTTGGTTTTATTGATTTTTTCTATTGTTTTATTCTTCTCAATTTTATTTATTTCTTCTCTAATCTTTATTATGTCCCTCCTTCTGGTGACTTTGGGCCTCATTTGTTCTTCTTTTTCCAATTTCAGTAATTGTGTCTTTAGACTATTCATTTGGGAATGTTCTTCCTTCTTTAAATAGGCCTGGATTGCAATATACTTTCCTCTTAGAACTGCCTCTGCTGTGTCCCACAGAAGTTGTGGCTTTGTGTTATTGTTGTCATTAGTCTCCATATATTCTTTGATTTCTGTTTTGATCTGGTCGTTAACCCATTGATTAATTAGGAGAGTGTTGTTAAGTCTCCATGTATTTGTGAGCCTTTTTGATTTCTTTCTAAAATTTATTTCTAGTTTTATACCTTGGTGATCTGAGAAGTTGGTTGGTAGGATTTCAATATTTTTGAAATTACTGAGGTTCTTTTTGTGGCCTAGTATGTGGTCTATTCTGGAAAATGTTCCATGCGCACTTGAGAAGAATGTGTATCCTGTTGCTTTTGGGTGTAGAGTTCTGTAGATGTCTGTTAGGTCCATCTGTTCTAGTGTGTTGTTCAGTGCCTCTGTGTCTTTACTTATTTTCTGTCTGGTTGATCTGTCCTCTGGAGTGAGTGGTGTGTTGAAGTCTCCTAAGATGAATCATGTCTGCATTTTAATTCTGTTAGTATTTGTCTCACATATGCTGGCGCTCCTGTGTTGCGTGCATATATATTTATAATGGTTATATCTTCTTGTTGGACTGACCCCTTTATCATTATGTAATGTCCTTCTTTATCTTTTGCTACTTTCTTCGTTTTCAAGTCTATTTTTTCTGGTACAAGTACTGCAACATCTGCTTTTTTCTCTTTGTTGTTTGCATGAAATATCTTTTTCCATCCCTTCACTTTTAGTCTGTGTATATCTTTGGATTTGAGGTGAGTTTCTTGTAGGCAGCTTATAGATGGGTCTTGCTTTTTTATCCATTCTGTTACTCTGTGTCTTTTGATTGGCGCATTCAGTCCATTTACATTTAGTGTGATTTTTGATAGGTATGTACTTATTGCCATTGCTGGCTTTAGATTCGTGGTTACCAAGGGTTCAAGGGTTGCTTCTTTACTATCTAACAATCTAACTTAACTTTCTTGTTAAGTTATTGTAAACACAGTCTGATGTTTCTTTCTTTCTCTCCCTTCTTATTCCTCCTCCTCCATTCCTTCTATAATAGGTGTTTTATTCTTTGCCTTTAGTTAGTATTTGGATGGTCTGCTTTCTTTGCTATGATTTTTTTTTTCTCTGGTGACATCTTTTTAGCCTTAGGTGTGCTTCCATCTAGAGCAGTCCATTTAAGATATCCTGTAGTGGTGGTTTATGAGACGCAAATTCTCTCAACTTTCGTTTGTCTGGAAATTGTTTAATCCCTCCATCATATTTAAATGATAATCGTGCTGGATACAATATTCTTGGTTCGAGGCCCTTCTGTTTCATAACGTTAAATATATCATGCCATTCTCTTCTGGCCTGTAAGGTTTCTGTTGAGAAGTCTGATGATAGTCTGATGGGTTTTCCTTTGTAGG
The DNA here is from genome assembly GCA_032199065.1 of Smutsia gigantea. Lineage (NCBI taxonomy): Eukaryota > Metazoa > Chordata > Mammalia > Pholidota > Manidae > Smutsia > Smutsia gigantea. The sequence goes on from JAVSCE010004399.1 coordinate 154,924, forward strand.
TGATCTTTTTTCTCTCTCTAGCTGCCTTTAATACCCTGTCTTTATCTTTGATCTTTGCCATCTTAATTATTATGTGTCTTGGTGTTGTCTTCCTTGGGTCCCTTGTGTTGGGAGATCTATGAGCTTCGGTGGACTGCGAGACTACTTCCTTCCCCAGCGAGGGAAAGTTTTCAGCAATTATTTCTTCAAAGACACTTTCTATCCCTTTTTCTCTCTCTTCTTCCTCTGGTACTCCTATAATGCGAATATTGTTCCGTTTGGATTGGTCACACAGTTCTCTTAATATTCTTTCATTCCTGAAATCCTTTTATCTCTCTCTGCCTCAGCTGCTCTGTACTCCTGTTCTCTGTTTTCTATTCCATTAACAGTCTCTCGCATCTCATCCATTCTGCTGTTAAGCCCGTCGATCGCTTGTCTGATTTCTGTATTGTCTGTCCTCAGTTCCCTCACTTCCTCCCTCAGCTCTTGCACATTTCTCTGTAGGTCCATCAGCATGGTTATGACTTTTATTCTAATTCTTTTTCAGGGAGGCTGTGCATTTCCATCCCTTCAGACTCCCTCTCTGGAGTTGTCTGGTTGATTTTGGTCTGATCCATATTCCTCTGTCTTTTCATGGCTATATAATTGGTCACTGATGGTTGCCATGTATGTCAGCTGGGCTCTTTAAGACTTTAAAAAGAGAAGAAAAAAAAAGAGAAAAAAAGAAGGAAAGAAAGAAGGAAAAAAGCAAAAAAGGAAGAAAAGAAAAAACAAACACAAAACAGAAAACAACAAAACAAAAAAAAACAAAAAAAAAATCCCTACCGGACGTAGATTCTGTGGGAATGCTCTAGGTGGCGCTGTTGCCCCACTATTCCACAGCTGTGACTGTGCCGCTCCGCAGGGCCCTTTATCGCTCTGGCAGGGGTGGGAACGAGTAGGAGGCTGTTGATCTCAGTGAGAAGTGTTAAGTATGGCTACGCTTCCTCAGTCGCCAGCTAAGGCGTCTGAAACTCCCCAGGACTCCCAGCCTGCTGGGCTGAGTGTGCTGGGGCGATCCGGCTCCTCCGCTGGGCTCCTGTCTCTTTAAGACCGCTGAGGAAAGCGCGCACTTTTTTTTTTTCCTTCCCGGAGCCGGCTGCAAGCCCCCTGGCGCGTTCCCCGCTCAGATCCTGCCCCTCTGTCTCTCCAATCTCCGCTGCACTGCGCAATGTGGGTCAGCGCTCCCCGCGCAGATCACCGGGGCTGGCTACTTCGCGGGGTGTACTTCCACTCCCTCCCGGCTCTGAATCCTCTCCTCCCGCTGGTGCGCTGGGGTGGGGGAGGGCTCGGGTCCCGCCAGGTCGCGGCTCCGTATCTTACCCGCCTCTTGGGGTGCCGAGTCTTCTCGGGTGTAGCTGCACGCTGTGCGCTTTCCTGTGTATTCTCGTCTCTCTTTTAGGAATAGATGTATTTTATGTGTTTTCGTAGATAAATATAGTGTTGGGAGGAGATATCTGCCGCCCTGCTCACACCGCCATCTTCCCTGAAGTCTCTCCTTGAATTATTTCTACGAATAATTTTTCAGTTTACATTAGACTTTAAAAGTTTAATCCATTTTGTAAGTTCTAGAGCAATCACAAAATAAAACAAATATAAAAAGGGTGTGTATATTTCAAGCTGATGGAGAAAATGGCACACACAAAAATTATGACCCAGGAAAGCAAGAAGGGAAAGAAAGAAAACAGGACATGAAGTTGGTAAATAGGTAGAAAGCATACAGTAAGAAGGTAAATATAACTGCAAAGACAACAGTAAGTACATTAAATCTAAATCAACTAAATGCTCTGGTTAGAAAGTTGTATATATAAATATGTAATTTATATATACATTTTTTCAAGCAATATAACTCAATGATAAAGATAAAGATACAGAAAGACAGAAAGTAAAATATTAGCCTCTCTGCCCTATTTGTTTTAAAACTGGAGCAGTTATGTTAATACCAAACAAATAGAGTTTAGGGAAAAAGCATTACTAGAGTTAAATGGCTTTACTTCATAATGATTAAAGGTTAAACTCACCAGGAAGATATGGCAAGTGTATCTTTGCATACGTTTAGTATGATAACATGGACAATAAAGAGAAAACCAAGATAGAAAGAATTACAAGGAGAAACAAATTCACCATCATAGCAAAGAGCTCAACACATCTTTTACACTCATTGATAAAGCAAGTAGATAAAAAAATTAGGAGGGATATAAATGATTTGAACAATATAGTTAACACATTTGACCAAATATATAGAGTACTGCTCCAAAAGCTGCATAGTACACACTTTTCAAAGTCATACAGAATATTTACAAAAATTGACACTACTCTGAGCAGCAAAGAAAGTCTTAACAAATTTAAAAGAACTGAGATCATAACAGAATATGTTCTAATACAGTATATTCATGCTAGAATTCAATAACAAAAAGACAAAAATCCCCATATATTCAGAATTTAATCATTATGCATCTAAACAACCTAGTGGTCTAAGAAGAAATTACAATGGAGATTGGAAAATACTTTTATCTGAGTAATAGTGTAAGTGCTACAAATTAAATCTCTTAAGATAGGGTTAGGCCAGTACTTAGAAAATATGTTGCTTTAAATGTATATTTTAAGAAGGAAAAAAAAAGGCTGAAAACCACTTAGCTTTACATCAGTATCAAGAAGTTAGAAAATAACAGAAAAGTGAATCCATAGAAATTAGAAGGCAAGAAATAAAACAGATGAGAACATGAACTAATGATATAAACATTCAATAGAAAAAATTGATAAAGCCAAAATGTAGTTGTTTGAAAATACCAATAAAATCTATTATCTTCTGGTGGGACTTATCAAGAAAAAAAGAAGGAATGATCAAGAAATAAAAAGATCATAAGAGGATAAAATGAATAACCTTCTGTCAAAAAATTGAAAATTTAGGCAAAATGTTCAGTTTCCTAGAAAAACAGCAGACTTACCAAAACTGACACAAGAAAACATAGAAAACCTAAATATGTCTGTAGCTGTTAAGGAGATAAAGTCTCTATTTAAATCTCATCCTGCAAAGAAGATTCTAGGCCTGACTGGCTTAACTGGAGTGTCCACCAAAGGGGGAAAACATGTCCAACATTCTATGGATTGTTTCTTGGTATAGAATAAAAAGGTACACTTTTCAGCTAATTTCAGGAGGCTAGCATAATCTTACACTGCTATCCAATAGAGACTGAGCACACAGAAAGAAAAATGTGGATCAACTGCACTTATGAATGTAGTTGCAAATATTCTAGCAAAATGTTGACAAACTAAATCCATCAATACATTAAAAAAAAAATGCATCATGACCAAATTGGATTTGTTCTAGGAAATAAAAATGTAGTTTAACATTGATAGTTCAATAAATGTAGATATTCATACTGACAAATTATATGAAGAAGATCATATAATCATCTCAATTGATTCAGAAAAACATCTGATAAAATTCACCATCTGTGGAGGTCCTAGCCATGGCAGACAGCACAAAGAGATAAAAGGCATCCAAATTGGTAAGGAAGAAGTTAAACGCTCACTATTTGCAGATGACATGATATTATACATAGAAAATCCTAAAGAATCCACCAAAAAAACGACTAGAACTAATAACTGAATTCAGCAAAGTTGCAGGATACAAAATTAATACACAGAAATCTGTGGCATTCCTATATACTAACAATGAACTAGTGAAAGAGAAATCAGGTGAACAACTCCAATTACAATCACATCAAAAAGAATAAAATACCTAAGAGTAAACCTAACCAAAGATGTGAAAGACTATACTCTGAAAACTACAAGACACTCATGAGAGAAATTAAAGAAGACACCAAAAATTGGGAATCTATCCTGTGCTCATGGATAGGAAGAATTAATATTGTCAAAATGGCCATCCTGCACAAAGCAATTTACAGATTCAGTGCAATCCCTATCAAAATGCCAACAGCATTTTTCCATGAACTAGAACAAATAGTTCTAAAATTCATATGGAACCACAAAAACCCCCGAATAGCCAAAGCAAGCCTGAGAAAAAACAAAGCTGGGGGGGGGGATTATGCTCCCTGACTTAAAGCTCTACTACAAACCCACAGTAATCAAAACCATTTGCTACTGGTGCAAGAACAGACCTATAGATCAGTGGAACAGAATAGAGAGCCCAGATATAAACCCATGCATCTATGGCCAATTAATATATGATAAAGAATCCATGAATATATAATGGGGAAAAGACAGCCTCTTCAACAACTGGTGTTGGCAAATCTGGACAGCTACATCTACGAGAATGGAACTGGATTATTGTCTAACTCCATAAACAAAAGTAAACTCGAAATGGATCAAAGACCTGAATGTAAGTCACGAAACTGTACAACTCTTAGAAGAAAATGTAGGCAAAAATCTCTTTAGTATAAACATGAGCAACTTTTTCCTGAGCACATCTCCTTGGGAAAGGAAAACAAAAAATGAACAAATGGGACTACATCAAACTAAAAAACTTCTGTACAGCAAAGGACACCATCAGTTGAACAAAAAAGCATCCTACAGTATGGGAAAATGTATTCATAAATGACTCATCTGATAAGGGGTTAACATACAAAATATATAAAGAATCATATGCCTCAAGACCCAAAAAATAACCTGATTAAAAAATGGGTGGGGGACCTGAGCAGACACTTCTCCAAAGAAGAAATACAAATGGCCAAGAGGCACATGAAAAGATGTTCCACATTGCTAATCATCATGGAAATACAAATTAAAACTACAGTGAGATATCACCTCATACCAGTTAGAATGGCCACTATCCAAAAGACAAGAAATAACAAATGTTGGTGAGGATGCGGAGAAATGGGAACCCTCTCACACTGTTGGTGGGAATGTAAATTGGTGCAACCGCTGTGGAAAGCAATATGGAGGTTCCTCAAACAACTAAAAATAGAAATACCATTTGACTCAGTAATTCCACTCCTAGGAATTTACCCATAGAAAACAAAATCCCTGATTTGAAAAGACATATACATCTCTATGTTTATTACCTCACTATTTGCAATAGCCAAGAGATGGAAGCAACCTAGTGTTCATCAATAGATGAATACATAAAGAAGAGTGGTACATATACACAATAGAATATTCAGACCTAAAAAAGAAAAGAAATCCTGTCACTTGCAACAATGTTGATGGATCTAAAGGGTATTATGCTCAGTGAAATAAGCCAGGTGGAGAAAGACAAATACCAAATGATTTCACTTATTTGTGGAGTATAAAAACAAAGCAAAACAGAAGGAACAAAATAGCAGTAGACTCAGACACTGAGAAGTGACTAGCGGTTACCAAGGGAGAGGAGTTAGGGTGGGTAGGGCAGAAGGTGAGGGGGATCAAGGGGCACAATAATTCACAATCACAATATAAGATGGTCACAGGGACGGTAGTACAGCATGGAGAATATAGTCAATGATTCTGTAACATCTTTCTACATTGATAATAGTAAGGTGAGGATTTAATTATATGGGTAGCTGTCAAACCACTGTATTTTACATTTGAAACCAATACAAGATTGTATGCCAATGATACTTCAATTAAAAAAAAAATCTTGCCAGTTAAGGAGAGACACCTCCCAGGGCTAGCTAATTCCTAAAATTAGTAAATAGTTTACTTGGGAGCATGCCTCTCATGTGCAAGCCAACCACCTCCTTTATCTAACTCTCACACACTAAGCCAATATTTCCCCTGGCCTAAGTCATCCCAGGACCAGGTACCAGGCAGCTACCCCTATCTCACAGCCCACTATTTACTGTTCAGACTTGCCAGTCCTAAACTGTTTATTCTGCCCTGCCTTTCTAACAGAATTTCCATCAAAGGCTCTGGGTCTAGGCTTTTTCCTCTCTTCTGTCCTGCCTCCTGACTACAGCCGGTGGTCCTGTGTGATGTGGTGTGACTCCTTCTCTCAGGAACCGTAAGTGATAAATTCTTTCAATGACATTAACCTCTCATGTCATTACTAGTTACCTCCATAAATTAAAATCCTGAAGGTACAAATGAGACAATCATGAAAAACATGAGGATGTCAACTATTACCATTTCCATTCAGAATTTTAGCTGAGCCCTGGTCAGAGCAGTTAGATAAGAAAAATAAATAAGTATTACAAAGATTGGAAAGGAAGAAACCAAAGTGTCATTATTTAAAGATGATATGATTATGACATAGAAAATCCAAAAGAACCTATTAATTCATTATTAAAATTATAATTAATATTGTAAAATGACTAATAATAATAATTACACATTATTAAAATTTAAAACCAAATTGAGCAGTGGGTACAAAATTAATATGAAAACTAATTGGATTTCTATATACCAGTAACTGATATTTAGAAAGGAAATAAAATATACCATTCAAAAGAGCATTAAGAAGTCATGTACCTAGGTATAAGTCTAAAAACTGTGCAAGACCTTTGTGAAAAAAACTGTAAAAATTAATTAAAAAAATAAAGGCAACTTAAATGTATCACATTTATGGGTTTAATGACTCAACATTTAAAAAAATGTTAATCCTTTCCAAATTAATATACAGATTCAATGCATCCCAGTCAAAATAGTGACATTTTTTTTTCTCTGTGTGTATATTTGTAAAACTTAACAGGCTAATTCCAAAATTTATATGATTATGCATAGGAACAAAATTAGCTAAGATAATCCAGAGAACAGAGACTTGTTCTTCTTGATAAAAGGACTTGGAGCATTAATAATTAAGAAACATCATATTGGTTCAAGGACAGACAGACAAATGAATATAAATGAACATAATAGTTTAAGACCCATACAGAAAAGTCAATGTTAGATGGAAAGTAGATCTCCATGTTAAATGCAAAGCAACAAAGCTTTTTTGAAGACAATCTAGGAGAATATCTTTATGCTTATGGATTAGGGAATGATATTTTTAAATAAGAAAAAAAGATTGTTAATTTACTATGTGTCAGAAGACACATTAAAAGAAGGAAAAAGAAAGTTATTGAGAGGAGAAAATACTTGCCAACACATCTAACAGAAGGGTCACATCTATAAAAAAAGAATTTCTACACTTCCTTCAGTTTCCTTCTAAGGAACAAAACCAAACAGTCCAATAGAAAAATGGAAAAGACTTAACAATTCACAAAAGAGGATGTCAAAATGGTTGGTAAACATATGTAAAGGTATTTAGATTCATTAGGAATCAAGATTATGCAAATTAAAACTATTGTGAAGTATAGCTACATACCCATCAGTTTGAGTAGATTAAAATTCTAACCATAAGAAGTGTTGGCAAAGATGTGGAGCCATAGGAGCTTTCATACACCAATGGTATGGTAGAGGATGGTTCACTGACTCAACCATTTCAGAAGACTGACATTGTCCTGTAAAGTTGTAGATTTGCATATCCTGTAACCTAGGAATTCCTCTCCTAAGTATATACCCTAAAGAAATGTGTGCTTATGTTTACCAGGATACATGTACATGAATGTTTATAGCAGCATTAATCAGAATAGACCCCAATTGGAAACAACTCAAATATCCATTAACAATAGAAGGGTTAAATAAAGTATAGTATCACAAAATGAAATACTATACAGCAAGAAAAACATGGAGGAAAAAACAACAACACAAGCACATGGCTGAATTTTATGTACATAATTTTGAGTAAAAGAAGCTAGATGAGAAACAAAAACAAAAACAAAAAACCAGCACACTGTATAAATATTCTATTTAAATAAGATTCAAAACTAGTCAAAACTGAATTATATTGGTTAGAAATTCATACTTGGGTGGTAAAACTGTAAAATAAAGCAGGGAGGTAGTTACCAAAAAATTCAAGGGAATGGTTGGCTGTTGGGTGTACGTGATTGGGTCAGGGCATTCTCAGGATTTGTTCAGGGTCCAGAAGGTGGTGATGTGCAAAGTTTATTTGTAGGCAAACCTACATGGATGATTACAAGAGTGTGACACTTCTAAGGCATATGGATTGGAACTCTCTTTCAATACATAGACTTAAAGTAAAACCTTGAGGCAATGAGATTCAGGACAGGTAAGGAAAGGATGAGTGGAAGTAAAGGAACAGACAGGATCCCTCTTAGAAGGGCAGAGGGCAGCTGAAACAGAGGCTCTGTCCGGTCAAAGGATCATAAAGGAGGGTCTTGAATGGATATAAGGAAGGGACTTATAGCACTGGTATGGAATAAAACATAATGCATTTCATAATTTCTCCTAGACTCATCTTGCACAGAATATTTTAGGATATTCAAGATTTCAGGTGTTTATGTGTTACCTGAAACAGGTATGTCACTCATTGAATTGTATATTTAGATTATTTATACATATTTTGTATTTTTCTTCATATAATTTACAGAAAAAATAATTCATTAAATGCATATATGAGCTTCATTTGTATCTGTTGAATAATTTCCAAATAAATAAATTCACATTTGAGAGGAAAATCTTTGATAAGGTTTTCTGGCTGTTGGTTCAGGACTTTGATCAGCTTGAGAATCAAGGCTCTGGTCTCTCCACACAGAACAATTTCCTCAGCTCATGTGGTGAAGCTGGGACACAGCAAGAGGTCCTCCAGGCCACAAGAGGGTGGCAGTCATGCACATGAAATTTTTGAACCTCCACCTGTGTTGTCCATAACCTAAGACTAAGTGAGAGGGTTAAATCTAAGCTGATGACTTAAACATCTCAACAAAATGGGTATAGAGGCAAATACCTCAACATCATAAAGGCCATATATGTCAAACCCACAGCTAACATCATACTTAACAGCGAGAAGCTGAAAGCTTTTCATCTAAGATCGGGAACAAGACAGGGACCCGCACTCGCTCCACTGTTATTCAACATAGTACTGGAGGTCCTAGCCACGGCAGTCAGACAAAACAAAGATATACAAGGCATCCTCATTGGTAAAGAAGTCAAATTGTCACTATTTGCAGATGACATGATACTGTACATAAAAAACCCTAAAGACTCCACTCCAAAACTACTAGAACTAATATCTGAATTCAGCAAAGTTGCAGGATACAAAATTAACACACAGAAATCTGTTGCTTTCCTATACACTAATGATGAACTAACAGAAAGAGAAATCAGAAAAACAATTCCATTCACAATTGCATCAAAAAGAATAAAATACCTAGGAATAAACCTAGCGAAGGAAGTGAAAGACCTGTACTCTGAAAACTACAAGACACTCCTAAGAGAAATTAAACAGGACACTAACAAATGGAAATGCATCCCACGCTCTTGGCTAAGAAGAATAAATATTGTCAAAATGGCTATAATACCTAAAGCAATCTACAGATTCAATGCAATCCCTATCAAACTACCAACAGCTTTCTTCAATGAACTTGAACAAATAGTTCTAAAATTCATATGGAACCACAAAAGACCCCGAATAGCCAAAGCAATCCTGAGAAGGAGGAATAAAACGGGAATTACGCTCCCTGACTTCAAGCTCTACTACAAAGCCACAGTAATCAAGACAATTTGGTATTGGCACAAAAACAGACCCACAGACCAGTGGAACAGAATAGAAAATCCAAACATTAACCCAAACATATACAGTCAATTAATATTTGATAAAGGAGCCTTGGATATGCAATGGGGAGATGACAACCTCTTCAGCAGCTGGTGTTGGAAAAACTGGACAGCTACATGTAAGAGAATGAAACTGGACTACTATCTAGCCCCATACACAAAGGTAAACTCAAGGTGGATCAAAGACCTGAATGTAAGTCATGAAACCATAAAACTCTTCGAAAAAAACATAGGCAAAAATCTCTTGGACATAAACATGACCGACTTCTTCATGAACATATCTCCCCGGGCAAGGGAAACAAAAGCAAAAACGAGCAAGTGGGACTATATCAAGCTGCAAAGCTTCTGTACAGCAAAGGACACCATCAGTAGAACAAAAAGAGATCCTACAGTATGGGAGAATATATTCATAAATGACATATCTGATAAGGGGTTGACACCCAAAATATATAAAGAACTCACGCACCTTAACAAACAAAAAGCAAATAATCCAATTAAGAAATGGGCAGAGGACATGAATAGACACTTTTCCAAAGAAGAAATTCAGATGGCCAACAGGCACCTGAAAAGATGCTCCACATCGCTAATCATCAGAGAAATGCAGATTAAAACCACAATGAGATATCACCTCACACCAGTGAGGATGGCCAACATCCAAAACACAACAACTAATGTTGGCGAGGATGTGGAGAAAAGGGAACCCTCCTACAGTGTTGTTGGGAATGCAAATTAGTTCAACCATTGTGGAAAGCAGTATGGAGGTTCCTCAAAAAACTCAAAATAGAAATACCATTTGACCCAGGAATTCCACTCCTAGGAATTTACCCTAAGAATGCAGCAGCCCAGTTTGAAAAAGACATATGCACCCCTATGTTTATCGCAGCACTATTTACAATAGCCAAGAAATGGAAGCAACCTAAGTGTCCATCAGTAGATGAATGGATAAAGAAGAAGTGTTACATATACACAATGGAATATTATTCAGCCATAAGAAGAAAACAAATCCTACCATTTGCAACAACATGGATGGAGCTAGAGGGTATTATGCTCAGTGAAATAAGCCAAGCCGAAAAAGACAAGTATCAAATGATTTCACTCATATGTGGAGTATAAGAACAAAGAAAAAAAACTGAAGGAACAAAACAGCAGCAGAGACTCACAGAACCCAAGAACGGACTAATAGTTACCAAAGGGAAAGGGACTGGGGAAAATGGGTGGGAAGGGAGGGATAAGAGGGAAAAAGGGGCATTACAATTAGCAGATGTAATGTTGGGGGGGCATGGGGAGGGCTGTACAATTCAGAGAAGACAAGTAGTGATTCTATAGCATCTCACTACACTGATGGACAGTGACTGTAATGGGGTTTGTGGGGGGGGACGTGATGAAGGGGTAGTTTAATAACCATGATATTGCACATGTAATTGTAGGTTAATGATACCAAAATAAATTATTTAAAAAAAAGAAATATTGCAAAAAAAAAAAGACTGTCCATTAGTAGGAGACTGGTTAAGTACATTGTGGTATACGCATTACGTGACCGTTTGGCACAAGTAATTAAAGATGGTAGTTGACAATGCAGCAGGAAGGCATGACCATTTATTATCTCTGTAACTGTGGGCAAGCTAATCAATCTGTCTGAACCTCAGTTTTATAATCGATTAAATAGGAATGGCTATCAAACCTAGGTCATAAGATTGTTGAGAAGTTTAAATGAGTGTCAATGCTTCAAGGACTGTAAATTTGTAAAGGCACCAAATCCGTAAAGGACCATATCAGACGCACCTCCTGACTGTCAGCCACCACTGTGATGTTGTCATCCCATGATCCCTACAGTGGACCCCTGCAGCCATTAAATTAATCAAGCATGGTAAAAAAAAAAATCTAAGCTGATGACAACATGTATGGTAAATGATCATTTAAAATAACTCTTTGGTTATGCGTTTTGTAGAAAACACCTCCTCAGTGTTGCTAAAATACCCAGTATTTTCTTCTTCTTTTCTATTGATTTTTCCCCTTAGTTTCTTTAAGGCCTATAATTTCCTGTGGATTTCAGAATATATAGTAAGAAAAAATCTGGTGTTACTTGGGTGGTAAGGGTGCGATAGTGTGGATGTGAGAGAGAACTAGAAAATGGTCTGTTTGGTATGGCCATTGCTTCAGCTCAACTCAGAAACGATGATAGAAATAATGAGGAAAATAAGAGTGGCTTTAAAAATGATTTGGCAGCAATTTTATTTGTTGTTCAATGAAATGGCCGGCCTGCGGCTGTATATGTAGATTTAGGAGTAAACTTTCAAAGCTTCCTCAGGAGGCATGCATGGTAATCCTATTATGTGATAACAGGATTTGTGCACGTGCCTCCCACATGCAGCATCCGTAACCCACCCTTTTAGTAACGCTGTGAAATGCAATTTGTGTGCAGATGAAAAGTTTACAGAACATGGGCTTGTGCCATGAACCTCAACAAAGCTGGCTCAGTGTGTGGCAACCCAACCCCTGCTGCTCCTGCTGTCTCCCTCCTTACTGATTTCTGTCCCTTGGCCAAGCAGGCTTTGTGATAGCCTGCATCAACCGGGAAACTTGCAAAATGAGCTAATCAAAAAGGTTCAGCAGAAACCAACCCAAATTCTGCAGAATTTCTAGGCGGCTTTGGAGACATGCCATATACAGGAAGTGGAGAGATGACTGGGTCAGACAAATGGTGGCAGAATGTGAGGGGTGAGGAGGCCAAATGGCATGAGTTTTGGTCAGTTATTTTACAGAGACACCTACAGAAACAGGTTAAGCAAAAGGTAGAGGCAAATGCTTGATGGACTATGTTTTACCCTGCTAGGGCTACCATAGCAAAATTATATAAACTGAGTGACTTAAACATGAGAAATTAATTCTTTCACAGCTCTGAGGCTGGAGTCCAAGATCAACGTATCAACAGGTTTGGTTTCTCCTGAAGCCTCTCTTCCTGGCTTGCAGATGGCCTTTACTCACTACCCGGTGTCTCTTCTTTTTCTTATAAGGGCACTGATCATATTGGATTTGGACCCCACTCTTATTATCTCATGCTACTTTAATTACCTCCTTAAAGGCCTTTTCTCCAAATATAGTCACATTGAAGTTAGGGCTTCAACACATGAATTTTGGGGGAACAAAGTTCAGTCCATAAAAGAAATTGACACAGGTAATGCTTTAAAAATAAGGTTGTGCAAGAATAAAATAGGAATAAACCTAACGAAGGAAGTGAAAGACCTATACCCTGAAAACTACAAGACTCTCCTAAGAGAAATTAAAGAGGACAGTAACAGATGGAAATGCATCCCATGCTCTTGGCTAGGAAGAATCAATATTGTCAAAATGGCTATACTACCTAAACCAATCTACAGATTCAATGCAATCCCTATCAAAATACCAACAGCATTCTTCAATGATCTGGAACAAATAGTTCTAAAATTCATATGGAACCACAAAAGACCCCAAATAGCCAAAGCAATCCTGAGAAGAAGGAATAAAACAGGGGGAATTATGTTCCCTGACTTCAAGCTCTACTACAAAGCCACAGTAATCAAGACAGTTTGGTATTGGCACAAAAACAGACCCACAGACCAGTGGAACAGAATAGAAAATCCAAACATTAACCCCAAAACATACAGTCAATTAATATTTGATAAAGGAGCCTTGGATATACAATGGGGAGATGACAGCCTCTTCAGCAGCTGGTGTTGGAAAAACTGGACAGCTATATGTAAGAGAATGAAACTGGACTACTGCCTAACCCCATATACAAAGGTAAACTGAAGGTGGATAAAAGACCTGAATGTAAGTCATGAAACCATAAAACTCTTAGAAAAAAACATAGGCAAAAATCTCTTGGACATAAACATGACTGACTTCTTCATGAACATATCTCCCCTGGCAAGGGAAACAAAAGCAAAAATGAGCAAATGGGACTATATCAAGCTGAAAAGCTTCTGTACAGCAAAGGACACCATCAGTAGAACAAAAAGACATCCTACGGTATGGGAGAATATATTCATAAATGACGTATCCGATAAATGGTTGACATCCAAAATATATAAAGAACTCACGCACCTTAACAAACAAAAAGCAAATAATCCAATTAAGAAATGGGCAGAGGACATGAATAGACACTTCTCCAAAGAAGAAATTCAGATGGCCAACAGGCACATGAAGAGATGCTCCACATCGCTAATCATCAGAGAAATGCAAATTAAAACCACAATGAGATATCACCTCACACCAGTAAGGATGGCCAACATCCAAAAGACAAACAACAACTAATGTTGGCGAGGATGTGGAGAAAGGGGAACCCTCCTACAGTGTTGTTGGGAATGCAAATTAGTTCAACCATTGTGGAAAGCAGTATGGAGGTTCCTCAAAAAACTCAAAATAGAAACACCATTTGACCCAGGAATTCCACTCCTAGGAATTTACCCTAAGACTGCAGCAGCCCAGTTTGAAAAAGACATATGCACCCCTATGTTTATTGCAGCAGTATTTACAATAGCCAAGAAATGGAAGCAACCTAAGTGTCCATCAGTAGATGAATAGATAAAGAAGAAGTGGTACATATACACAATGGAATATTATTCAGCCATTAGAAGAAAGCAAACCCTACCATTTGCAACAACATGGATGGAGCTAGAGGGTATTATGCTCAGTGAAATAAGCCAAGCCGAAAAAGACAAGTATCAAATGGTTTTACTCATATGTGGAGCATAAGAGCAAAGAGAAAAACTGAAAGAATAAAACAGCAGCAGACTCACAGAACCCAAGAATGGACTAACAGTTACCAAAGGGAAAGGGACTGGGGAGGATGGGTGGGAAGGGAAGGACAAGGGAGAAAAAGGGGCATTACGATTACCAGACATAATGTTGGGGGGGCACAGGGAGGGCTGTACAACTCAGAGAAGACAAGTAGTGATTCTATAGCATCTCACTACACTGATGGACAGTGACTGTAATGGGGTATGTGGGGGGGACTTGATGAAGTGGGGAGTTTAGTAACCATAATGTTGCACATGTAATTGTAGATTAATGATACCAAAATAAAAAAAGAAAAGAAAAAAGATAAGGCTGTGCTATTTGTATTTTAAGGTTTTTGTTCACACATTCTTTGTATATCATGCTTTTTGATAGAACTTATAACTGTTATGCATTTTCACATAAACATTATATAAATGTTAGTGACAGAAGCTGCTGTGAAAAATATGGAAAAGAATACTCATTCCTGCCATTGCTTATGAGTGAGAAAAATACAGGTTCATACTTTTATTTTCTAGAACTGTTATATGGTAAATTCACACATTGATAAATGAATTTCTTGATCATCCCAACAAGTCAATCAAGATGGGGATGTTATTTTAATGGAATACATTTATGTCAACCATTGCTCTTAGTAAAATGTGATTGTATATGGTTTAAAAAATGAACAATGGTTCAAGGTACAATAAATTAAGCAATGAATACAGGACAAATAGATTTAGTTAGGGGAAAACTCTTAACCATAAGATAGTATGAAACAGGGGTATAGGGAATTTGTTGGGGGGAGGTAGGGAAATAATTTATTTTAGGTCTTTTTCTTTTCCATATAAATTTGGAATCAGCTTGTCTATTTCTGAAAAAAGCTTGCTGGGATATTGACTGGGATTGTATTGAATCTGTAGATCTTTTGGCAAGAACTGACATCTTAACAATATTGAATATTCTGATCTATAAACTCAGTACATTTAGTTCTTTAATTTTTCTTAGCACTGTTTTATACTTTTTAGTATACAGCTTTTGCACCATTTTGTTAGATTTATCCTTAAGCATTTAATGTTTTTTTGTTGCTATTGTAAATAATTCTGCTTTTAAATTCCAAATTCCAACTCTTCACTACTGGTGTATAGACTGACTATTGATATATTTTTTTATTGATCTTTTATCCTGTATTCTTGCTAAACTTATAGTTTAGTCTTTTTGTGTTCGTGTATTTGGGATTTTCTACATAGAAAATTATGTCTTCTGAAAATAAGGGCAGGCTTATTTCTTTATTTCCAATACGTATCCCTTGGATTTCTTTTTCTTACTTTATTCCACTGGGTCTCCATTATGGTGTAGAATATCAGCAGAGACAGTGTACATTCTTGACTTGTTCTGATTAGGGGGAAAGTGTTCAGTCTTTTATCATTAAGCCTGACATGTGTAAGTTTTTTGTAGGTGTCCTTTATCTGGTTCTATTTTAAGAAACTAGAAAAAGAAGAGAAAATCAATCCAAAAGTAAGCAGAATAAGGGGAAATAATAAAGATAGCAGAAATCAGTGAAATAGGAAACAGAAAATAGAGAAGATCAATGAAATCAAATGCTGATTATTTGAAGGGATCAGTAGAATTGATAAACCTCCAGTCAGATTGAGAAAAGGAGGGAAGACACAAATTATCAATGTCACATGTGAAAAAGGGGATATAACTACTAACTTTACAGTGATTAGCTATGAGATTAACAGCATGTAACTTGAATCATTAAATTTCTATGTAAATTAGTACTTTTGCTGATTTTTTAGGCTAATTGCCCTCAGATTTAAGCCATGCATCCAAATTGCCTTGAGGGTTTGTCAAAACACAAATTACTAAGTCCCGGATTTATGATTTAGCAGGTCTGAGGCGAGGCCTGAGAATCTGCATTTCTAACAATTTATTAAGTGATGCTAATGATGTTGACCTTGAGAGTCTCTTTTAGGTGTAGAGGCTTTAGAACACTTTGAATCTACTTTTTTCTCCTGACTTCTGTGCTATTACTGTAATATAGATATTTAATAGCCCAAAAGATAATATTCTTCTTGTTTCTATAGTAAATATTCATTTATATTTACCCACATATTATCATCTCTGTTTTTCTTTTTTTCTGGCATCTTTGAGCTCCATCTGGGATTATTTGCCTTTCTGTCTGAAGAACACCCTTTAGCATTTACTTTAATGCAGGTCTGCTAGGGATGAATTCACCCAATTTGAGTGAATCTATTTTTGAATTCACTCAATATGAGTGAATCTATTTTTATTCTGCATTTATATTTGAAGGATTTTTTGATGAATATGAAACTCTAGGTTATTGTTATTCTCTTTTAGCATATTATCTCCTGATTTTTATGGCTTCTGTTGAGAACATGGCTGTTCATCTTACTGTTGGCCCTTTGAGAATAATATGTCTTTTCTTTCTGGCTGCTTTAAAAATTTGCTCCTTGTCTTTGATTTTCAGCTATTTTACTCTGATGTGCTGGTTGTGCTTTGTTTTGTAGTTATTCTAATTAGGATTCATAGGGCTTCTTGAATGTGTGGCTTGAAGTCTTCCATCAAGTTTATTTTATTGTCCCTTAACTTTTCAACTATATTGTTGCCAGAGAATATGATCTTTAAGATACTGATTCTTTGAGGTATGTTGAAACTTGCTTTATGGCTGAGTAAGTGGTTGATTTTTGGAAGTATTGCTTGTGAAGAATGTGAAGGGTTTTTGAGAATGTTTAGAGGAATGTATACTCTCTAGCTGTTAGATAGGTAATTTAAAATATTTATTAGAGCAATTTTGTTATGTATGTTCTTTAAATATTCTTTACCTCTACTATTTTGCTGTCTTCTAGACTATCTATAATTGTTAAGGTGTGCTACAATATCCTATAATGATTTTGAGGCAATTTTATTATGTGCATCCAAATTTAAAATGGTTATGCTCACATAGTAAATTGAAAACTTTTATCATTACATAGTGAGTTTCTATTTTCCCAATAATGTTCTGTTACATTTTATCTAATGTTAATGCAGCAATCTCTGCATTATTTTGGTATTTGTCTGGTATTTGTTTTTTAGTCTGTGTACTTTTAGACTTTTTCTATATTTTATATTTTAGAATTGACTATTATAAATAGTATAAATGGATTTTTAAAAATTACCTGATGTTTACTTCATTTAATTTATTGTTACTATTGATATATTTGAACTTATTTCCATCAATGTAAGATTTCCCATTTCATTTTTGCTTCTTTCCCTTGCCTTTTAAAAATTAATCATTTTTTAGTTAATTTTTTCTTAACCAAATATTTCCCCTCTACTTGTTAAAAATAATATATTATTTTCTTTTAGTAATTAGTATTTACATTTTATCATACATATTAAATTGAAATTGGTTTCAATTAAGTAAGTATGTTAGAGGCATTTCTGGAAAATACAAAGATCTAAGAACACTTTCAATCAGCTACTCACTTCTGATTCAGATGTTATTGGAGGCTAGAACTTTAGTTCTATACTTTATTTATTAAACACTATAAATTAGATCTTCTCCTCTCCCTTGTCCTTTTCTTTCTCTTTCTCGTACATACAATGTCATTTTAAAATTATCCAAATCTTTACCAATTTATTCACTATTCTTTCTGCATTTCAGACTTCCCTTTACTAACAGTTTTCTTTCTTACTGAAGCACATTATTTAGAAGTTCCTATGGTGAAGATTTGTTAGTGGCAAATTCTCTAGGTTTTTGTTCAGCTGAAAGTGTTTTTATGTTCTCATTATTTCTGAAAAGATAGTTTTCTGAATGCATAATACTGACAGTTAATTTCTCTCAACATCTTGAAATTTTATTCCCCTTTCTGTTGTTACTGTTGAGAGTTTAAACATCATTCCTTTTCTTTCAGGTTATTTAAAAAATCTTCCTTTTTTCTTTTGTGGTCTGCAATTTCATTACAATGTATATATCTTTGTGGATATTTTTTTACTTATCTTGCTTATTGTATATTGACTTCTTTTACTTATGCGTTAATGTTTCAAGTTTTAATATTCTCCATATCTTTCAACTCTCTCTTAATTTCTATCTCCTTTTTTCTCTATACTGAATCTTAGATATTTCTTTCAGAGATATTTTCCAGTTCATGAATTCTATATTCATTCACTTCTAATCTGCAATTTAAACCTTCCATTTCCAGTTCTTTCTCAATGATTACATTCTTTATTTCTCTTTTTCAAATTTGCAAATATTTTTGATGGGCTTTTAACAACTACTCATTTTGTGAATGCATCTTTAATTATTTAAACAGTTTATACATAGCAATTTTATATTCTGAACCTGACAATTCCAACATATGAATACCTTGGGGACTTAAACAGAAGTAGTTACTAATGATTTGCAATAATGGTATCTTCTTTTCATGTATAATTTCCGGTTTTGGTTTTGAGCTCATATTTACTCGCTTTTAACCTGTGGGAATCTTGTGGGAATACTGTGGAGATGGTTTTCTCCATAAAAGATTTATTTTGCTTTTTCTAGGAAACAGGGAGACTACTAATCTGGAACATAGCAGTTCCCTTCGAGAATCAGCTGAACGTGGGACTGTCGAGTTCACCTCTTATACTTGGTTAAAGCCCAAGACAGTCCAGCTCTTGTAGCTCTGATATTGGCTCTTGCCTTTAGGCTAGTCCACCTTTCCCATTTTATTACTTGCATTTAAAAAATTTACTTTTGGAGAGGGTATCCTAAGGATTGTACCTTTTTCTTACCAATTCAGAAATGCAATAAGGATTGTTTACCCAGGACCTACTTGTTTTATGTTTTATGGTGGGAGGGCTTTTCAGAATATTTGGTTTCTCTTACTGCCAGAAGTGAAAATCTGAGGCTTCTTTTTCTAGTGTCTCTTTAATAAGGTTTAAAATATTTACAACTAGTTCTTTAGCTGAGTTTGAAAAAGGTAATTCAGACAACCTATCTTACTTGACATGATCAAGCAGTGTTCCTCATAGCTCCAGTTTTATGGAACTTCCCCTGAATTTTATCTTGCATGTGGAATGTAAACTTGCTGTTGAAGGCTAGATTTAAAATGTTGATATGAGCAACTATCTTTTTTTTATTAAAGTATCATTGATATACAATAATCTTATGAAGGTTTCACATGGACAACATTGTGGTTTCAACATTTACCCATATTATCAAGTCCTTACTCCCCCATTGCAGTCACTGTCTATAGTAAGATGCTATAGAATCATTACTTGTTTTCTCTGGAGCAACTCTCTTTTAACACCAACACAAGTCACACATACAATTTGGCAGATTGGAGATACATACAGAAGAGACTTGGAATTTCTTACAAAACAGAAGAGTGAGAACATTACTGAGTGAAAGCCAATGAGTTCCATCTCTGAAAAAAGTTAAATAAAACAGCAAAGAAATCATTGGCTTGACATTAATGAGTTTGACAATCTTTAAATCTTTATAAAAATTTTCTCTTAGAGCTTCATACATACCTAGAGTATTCAAAGGTTTTATGTGGATACAGCAGTGTGTAAATTGCTTTCAAGTGTAAAGTTGACTCTGTAGAAGGCTTAGATATTTCTGAATCCTATTCTTAAAGTTAAAAATGGATTGTATAAAGTGGAATACCACTGATACATCAATTATAGTCTCATCCTAAACAATGAACTTGGTGAAATTACAAACTTTTTATATATGTTGTATTTTCCTACAATATGTAAAAATAAGTGGAAACTTCTGTGCTGTATGTGTATCTCAATCCAGAAAATACCGTATTAAGGTCATAAGAAGCTGTAGGTATCAGAACTAAGTGAACTTTCTTCCTGAAACTGCA
This sequence comes from Smutsia gigantea, assembly GCA_032199065.1. Lineage (NCBI taxonomy): Eukaryota > Metazoa > Chordata > Mammalia > Pholidota > Manidae > Smutsia > Smutsia gigantea. The sequence continues at coordinate 175,113 of JAVSCE010004399.1, forward strand.
CCACAGAGTCTTCACTGGGGGACCTGATTGGTCTAGAATGGTTGGAGTTCTGCGTAAGATTCTGAATTGCAGGTGCTGTTTCTTGATAAACAAGTCTGGGCATGCAGAGGCTTGAACCCCACTCACATTTTAAAGTGTCTCCTCTTCAGTTCTCAAAATGAAGTTTATGTTCATCTCCAATCTCTGGGTCTTAGCTACTTCCCCAGCTCACTAATAGAGGCAGGACCAATTGTTTTCTAAGGTTTCTTCTAGTGCTGTCAGTGTGATATATGTGAAGCCTCGGGTATTCACCATGACCTCCTCTTACTACCACACTAAATATTGTACTGCAGCAAAAGGGAGGACAGGTTCCTCCATCATGGACCTCAATAGGCTCACAACAAACAAAGTTTTTTCTTAAATACTGCTTAATCTATAGATTATGTCATGAAAAAAATCTCAATTCAAAAGACTAAGCCACTTTCATCTGCTATTCCTTCTTAGAGAACATTGAGTGCAGCTATGATAGTGTCGGAGATTTTATTCATTCACCTTTAGGGTAAAGCCAATACCTGGGAAGATAAAGCAGAAAAACAGAAAGAAACTAACTTTGGTGATGCTGTTGAAGCCTCTGGATCAACACTTGCTTGAAGCTTGAGCTGGAATTCTCAGTTAAATGAGCCAATGTATTATTCTCATTGTATAAGACAGATGGGGGTTTTTGTTATTTGCAGTTAAAAGCATCCTAATGGAAATATCTCCATTTAGAGTATAACTTCAACATTTTTCTCAAGTAAGCGTTCAGTACCTCTGAGGGAAACCAAGTTCTAGGTCACACTTTCTGCTTTAAGAAAACCAATTCTACAAAGACCCAGATTTAACAGTAAATTATTGGCATTTAAAAGGAGTTCAAAATATTTTATAGGCGGTTCACTACAAGGTTTCATTATCTAGCCAGTTTCCCCAGTGAATTAAACATGTGATTCACCTATGTACAGTTTTTCAGGGACATGTCAATTGTGCAAACCGGAAGCACACTTGTTTTGGACTTCTGGGTAGTTAAATATCATCTTTGTGCTCAATTTCTGAGGGTCTAGTAGTAGACAACCTACTGTGGCAAATATCTAAGTTTCCTCTAGGAGTGAGTAGGAAGCTTGCAAAGAGTCTGGGATTTGAAGTTAGACATATCTACTGTTGAGCCAAGAAAAGTGAAAGCTCCTAGCACACAGTGATTAGATTCCTTTCTGCACCTTACTCAGCACATCATACAAGTCTGAGCCCTGACTTGGCTTCAGCATCCTTCTGTGGCAGCCACTGCCAACTGCTGAGAACTGGAACGTGAGGTAGCACCTATTTGTGCTCCTTGTCATTTCATTCTATCTGCTCCTACATGTCAGAATGGGGACTAACTCAGCCATAGGTTTTGTGGGAAAATAAATGTTCTTGAGTTTTATCAGCTGGAAGGCTTTGGGAAGAGAGGAGACAAAAGGATTCATTCATTATTTTCAACAAATATTTATGTTGGCATGCAAGAAAAGAATGGATTCAACTCACAGATGCTAATAGAAAGTAACATCCCACCTCATGGAGGACAGAGGTATGGAACTTTTCTCCCAAGACAGCAGAAGCAAGCAGGAACTCACCTGTAAGACAGAAATTGTAGAGCTCCTCTTCTTCCACGGAGGGGCACTCCAAGCCCGCCACTGAAAACGCTCCGTGAGCGGCTGGTGAACCCACACTGCCAATCTTTTCTTCACACCTGGGATTAAATAGGCAGAGTTCAAAGCACTTTGGCAAGGCCCGGTGTGAACACGGCCAAGCTATTTTAACATCAATCCTATGATGCTAGCAACCTACTCTATAAATTATTTCACCTTTAGAAATGTAACAGAAATACGTTACATTTGTAACCAAATTTCACTTAAGATCTGTTTGGGTCTCCATGTACAAAGATAAAATAATTATGGAAACAATGGAATAATTTGGTGGCAATGTAATTCTAAGGCTATTGTATGGATTATTAGCAAAACTAGAGTCGACTCTACCTCACTGCCCACGCCTTTATCATAATGCGCAATACAGAAATCACATTCTCATCTTGGATTAACAGAATTTTAGATAAATATGAGTTAGGTCCCAATACATACTCATCTTTATTCCTGTGGCTGGGACAAAAGTCTTTCAACATTTCCAAAGGCCCGATAGCATTTCCAAATCAGCAGAGGATGAAGGTGGGACGGCGTTTTGATGATGCAAATACAAGGGTATAGGTGGGTGGGTGAGGGCTTATAGTTTGTTTTACACATTCTAGCATAAGACCTTCAAAGGGGCCATCCTTACCTTTCCCAGTGAAAGAAGACTTTGAAGAGCAAAGCCGGGAATGCGGGCGTACATGCCGCCCCGCGGGCTGCCCCCGTCAGCAGAGCCGAGGCGCAGCAGCCCCGGGGCCCAGAGCGCCGAGCCCACGTTTCTGCGCTCCCCACGCCAGACCGAAAGGGCGAATTGAACACTGAGTTTGAAGGAAGCATTAAGCACCCAAGGGAGCGGCAGCGCAGACTGTGGAGCCGCGGGTTTTGGGGTCCCCGGGGCGAAAGGGGGACGGGCGGACCGCCCGGCCGTGGGCAGATGGAGGCCGGGCCCCTGCGGCCGGCGCGCGGGGGGCGGCCGCCCCAGCACCTTCCTTCCCACTCGGTGTAAGTTTATTCAGGGCCGCCGCGGGCCGGGACAGGAAAGGTTCAGTCTTTCATGTCGGTTTTGCACCTCCCGGCGAGCACTGATTAGTAGGTCGAGTTCTGCAGCATTTGAAGTTCAGCATTTATTATTAAAGAGAAGTGCCAGTCATTAGTTCTGAGTCCTCAGAGGGCTAAATAAATATTTACTAAATAAGAAAGTTCAGCCATAGAGGAATGGCTCGAAGAGGTTTCTGAAATCCCGGCCAGGGCCCGAAGTGCCTCCCCCAGGCAGGAAGCGGAGCTGCTTCCCCCGGAGGCTGCCATCTGCAGACCGCGGGTCGGCTGGGGACCTTTGTGAGTCAGGGCGAAACGCCGCGAATCCCGGACCTGAGTCCAAGTCGGTGGTCTGGGGTTTTAAATGATTTTATAGGATGTGTTTCTCTTATAAAGGCCGAAGGGAATGTCAAGCTCAACTTTGAATCTTCTTTTAAAAACAGCTTAAACAAAGTAGCATTTTATTGCTTAAATGATTGAAGAGGATTGATTTTTATTGCTTCCAGCGTAAGCAGGGTTTTCTTAGCCCCAGTACGCTCCCCGACAAAGTGTGCCCGAATTGTGAGCACTCAAGAGAGCATATTTAGACGGTTTATTTAGCAATTTAGCTTACAAGATGGCATGGTTATGAAAAGCACTCATGTTGGTTATCTTAAAGCTTTTTTCTTAATTACTAGACACTGTAGAAAAAATGGTATCACTATCTCCAGTTTTGTATCGTGATTTTTTTCAGGCACACTTTTTTTTTGGTGAGAATTTTCTAATGGCATTAAATATTTTTAGAAAAAATGACCATTAAGATGGTTTTCATCTTCCACTATTATAAATAGCACAATAACATCTTTGTACATAAATCTTTTTGCCTCTTTCTGATTATTCTCGTAGGAAAAATTCCCAAGAGAATTTTAAAATATGAAAAAATTTAAGCTCCTTAGTGTATCTTGCCAAATTTATACAATGTAAATTCAAGGCTTCTGATAGGTGGAAACCATTTTAATTTTAATTTCTTTGATTATGAGTCAGGTTTAATATTATATACTATGAGGTCTTTCAGAGCAGGGCCATTTTTTGCTCATCACTATATGCCTGATGCCTTGTGTAATGCCATGCACATAGTCGGTACTCAATAAGTATTTATTCATTGAATGAATAAAAGACTAAGTGTGAGTAGCATATTTGAACTTCTTGTTTTGTCAGTTGCTTTTTCATATTGTTCATTTATTTGTTCTTGTGGCAGTTGTCTTTTCCTTATTAATTTGTAAACTGCTTTACATAATACAGATTTGATCTTTTATAATACCTTTGGCAAATCTCCCTCCCCTCTACAAAGTATAAACTGTGTGTTTACATGTGTTTGAGTACTTACTGATTTCCAGACATTTAAAGAAACTTATTTCTTAAGTATGTGCTTATGACTTTATCAGACACACAAACTAATTTGCCAAAGCTAATACTATGCAGTCTAAGATTTTAGACAGCACTTTTTCTTATTTGCCAAGTTTTCCCTTGGCCTTGGAGTTTTCTCCAGGACATAGCGTGTCAGGTAAAAAGGATCACAATCTCTGTCTTGGTCTCACAAACACCAGGCTCAAGACCTGTTGTCATACCGGGAGTGCTCTGTCAACTCCTTAGCTCCCAAACAGTCCCCTACATGCTTCTTGCTGCTTTTCCATTTGCCTTTTTCTTTTTTTGTTCAGTATTATTAGACATGAATAGAAAAGGGATCTTTGCTTCTTAAGGGGTTTTCTGCACATGTCTCATTCCGAATGAACATTTAATCCCCTTTGGTATCCCAACTGGTTTAGGGGAAATGACTTGGTATTAGGGACCATGGGCTGGAAATAGGTGCCGTTATTCAAAGTAGTAATGGTTTAAAACTTTGGGAGTTTGGATATCTAACAGAGTGAGATTAGGCCTTAAATTTCTTTCCTTTGTGTAAATGTTTCCAGAAATAAAAGCATGATATAAAAGCCAAAACTTGACTAGGCAAACACTGCAGCATTTATGTCACAAAGCCGACAAGACGCCATGTTCCATGTACTTTGTTAGGTTAGGCTTGAGGTTTAGAGATGGGAAGGGAGCTTGCTTGGAGTAGATTTTTTTTCTTTTTTCCTCAGCACCAGTGTGGGTTACTTGCAGCTCTGCTCATTTCATCTTGGCCTTAGACATAGAGCAGCAGTCTCCATGTGGGACACTGCTGGTTTGCATTAGAAATACCTCTGAACCCCACATTGGCTCTTCAGGTTTCTACTCAGAAGTGATACATGTCACATGAAATTGTTTAAAAATAGTTATTCAGTCCAACAGCATTTAGCATTGCTCTTTGGGTTACTTGTTTAACTTTTGCTGATGTTGAAGGAGGTAGGCTTTTCCAGTAAGAAAACGGTGAGGGAGAGTTAGCCCAATCGTATTCTGAGTGGTTTACCACTATTTGTCCTTCAAGGCCCATTGAGTTTCTGGGGTCTTCCTGGATAACTCTAATCAACATGGACATGCTTTCTGCCTGTCATTCATTTACTCATCCCGTAAATATTTATAAAAGCCAAGTACACATGGTGGATAACACGGGTATGGTTTGTGCTTTCACGGAGTTGACTCTCTAGTAGGAGGAAACAGACACTAAGGAAGGATGCAGATAATGGTGACAATTTCAGATGGTGAAAAGTGCTGTGAAGAAAATGCAGGCCAGAGAGTGTTGAGTGGGGTGAGGTGCTGGCTGGCACTGGTTGGTTGGGGACAGCCCCTCTCAGGGGTAACATAGGACCTGAGATCTTAGTGAAAACAAGCAGCCAGTACAGAGGCCCTAAGGCAGATGAGAGCTTGGTATGGCTGAGGAATAGAAAGGTCAGTGTGTCTGGCACTAGTGAGAGTGGCGATGTGTGGTAGGAGATGGAGTCTCAGAAGTCGGCAGGCCCAGAGCACCTTTGTGGCACTTTGGTGAGGATTGGATTGTGCTTTTTTCCCCTGGTAATTGAAATGGGAAGCCATGAGATTTTAACTTTGTAGTACATGTTCTGATTCATGCTTGTAAGTAATCACTCAGATTGCTGTGTGGAGAACAGACAGAGGACAGTGCACAGTGGAGGCAGAGGGGCCAGTTGAGATCTTAGCATGTGCTCATTCTCAAACTAATGTTCTGAAGTGTTACAAGCACGTTTACAACAAGAACATGCATCCTTCTCCACTTCTTCCTATTCCCTTCCTCCTCCTTTTTTTTTTCTTTCATTACTCCTAGAGGCTCTAACAGTGTTAGTAACATAATGGGTTCCATCAAGACTTGGAATGGCTTGGATCACCCTCTGTGAATTACTGCCATGACTTTTTGGATTGGCCAGTGTATTTGCCCTTTGCCTTGGGGGAAGGTGACTGCATAATGAAGAGGTGGTGTTTTCTTTCTTTTTCCTTCAGTTTTATTGAGGTATAATTGACAAATACAACTGTAATATATTTAAAGTGTACAACATGATTTTTTAAATTAAAGTATCATTGATATTCAATCTTATGTTGGTTTCCAACATACAACACAGTAGTTCAACAGTTACTCATATAATTAAATCCTCACTCCAGTGTGGTCACTATTTATCAATGCAGTAAGATGTTACAGAATCATTAATTGTATTCTCTGTGCTGTATTACTGTCCCTGTCCCTGTGACCAACTTATATTGTGATTGTGAATTATTGTGCCCTGTAATCCCCTTCTCCCTCCCCCCAACCCTCCCCAGTCCCTCTCCCTCTCCCTTGGTAACCACTAGCCCCTTGGTGTCTATTGAGTCTACTGCTATTTTGTTTCTTCTGTTTTGCGTTTTTTTTATTAAGGTATTGATATACACTCTTATGAAGGTTTCACATGAAAAACATTGTGGTGCTACATTCACCCATATTATCAAGTCCCCCACATGCCCCATTACAGTCACTGTCCATCAGTGCAGTAAGATGCCACAGAGTCACTACTTGTCTTCTCTGTGCTACACTGTCTTCTCTGTGACCCCCCCCACACCATGTGTACCAATCATAATACCCTCAGTCACCTTCTCCCTCCCTCCCCATCCACCCTCCTCTGCCCCACTCCTTTGGTAACCGCTAGTCCCTTCTTCGAATCTGAATCTGGTGCTGTTTTGTTCCTTCAGTTTTGCTTCATTCTTATACTCCACAAATGTTGGAAATCATTTGGTACTTGTTTTTCTCTGCCTGGCTTATTTCACTGAGCATAATACCCTCTAGATCCATTCATGCTGTTGCAAAGGGAAGATTTATTTTCTTTTTATGGCTGAATAGTATTCCATTGTGTATATGTACCACTTCTTCTTTATCCATTCATCTATTGATGGACACTTAGGTTGCTTCCATTTCTTGGCTATTGTAAATAGTGCTGTGATAAACATAGGGGTGCATATGTCTTTTCAAATCAGGGACTTTACAGCATGATCATTTGATATAGGTATACATTTGATATGGTATACATTGTGAAAGGATTCCCACATCATTTATTCACCCTTTTTTCCACTTTTGGTGAGAACACTTAAATTCTACTCTTTCTGCAAACTTCAGTGATATAAAACAGTATTATAAACTATAGTCACCATGTTTTATGTTAGATCCTCAGACTTTATTCATATTATAACTGAAAGTTAGTACTCTTTTACCAGCCTCTTCCTATATCCCCCCTAGCCTCTGGCAATCACCATTCTACTCTCCATTTCTGTGAATTTGACTTATTTTTAATTCCAGGTATAAGTGATACCATGTAGCCTTTATATTTTTCTGTCAGGCTTATTTCACTTATCATAATATCCTCCAAGTTCATTTGTGTTGCTACAAATGACAGAACCTCCTTCCTTTTTAAGGACTGAACAATATCACATTGTGTATATATATGTATATACCACATTTTCTTTATACATTTGTCTGTCGATGGACACTTAGGCTGTTCCCATTCTTGGCTATTGTCAATAATGCTGCAGTGAACATGGAAGTACAAACATCTCTTCTAGATAGTGCTTTTATTTTCTTTGGAAATGAAGTCCCTCAAAACTGAGATTGTTGGATCATATGGTAGTTCTAGTCTCCTGAGAAAGCACCATACTATTTTATATAGTAGCTATACCAGGTTACATTCCTACCAATAGTGTGAAGCATTTCCTATTCTTCAGATTCCCACAGCTTTTGTTATCTCTTATCTTTTTTGAAATTAGACATCCTAACAGATGTGAGGTGGATCTCATTGTGGTTTTGATTTGCATTTACCTGATGATTTGTGATGATGAACACCTTATCCTATACCTATTGTCCATTTGTATGTCTTCTTTGGAAAAATGCCTATTTAGGTCTTTTGCCCATTTTTCAAATTATTATTATTTTTTTGCTATTGAGTTATATGAGTTCATTGTGTATTTTGTATATTAATCCTTTATTGGATATATAATTTGTAAATATCTTCTCCCATTCCATAGGAGGCCTTTTCATTTTGTTGATGGTTTCCTTTGCTGTACAGTAGCTTTTTAGTTTGATGTAGTCCCACTGTTTTATTTTTGTTTTTGTTGCCTTTGCTTTTGGTGTCAAATCCAAAAAATCATTACCAACACTGATGTAAAGGAGCTTTATCCTCTTTGTTTTCTTCTGGAAGTTTTATGGCTTCAGGTCTTACTTTCAAGTCTTCACTCTATTTTGAGTTGATTTTTGTGTATAGTGTAAAATAGGGCACCTGTTTCATTCTTTTGCATGTGGATATCCAGTTTTCCCAGCACCATTTATTAAAGAGACTATCCTTTCCTTATTGTATATTCATGTCTTCTTTGTTGAAAATTAATTGGCCATACATGGATGGATTTAATTCCAAGTTCTCTAATCTGTTGCATTGAGTTATGTCTCTGTTTTTATGCCAATGCCATACAGTTTTGATTACTACAGCTCTGCAATACAGTTTGAAAACAGGAAGTGTGATGCCTCCAGCTTTGTTCTTTCAAGATTGCTTTGACTATTTGGGGTCTTTTGTGATTCTTTTTAACAATATTAATTTTTCCAGTCAATGAGCATGGAATATGTTTCCATTTATTTGTGTTTCCCTCGATTTCTTTCATCAATATTTTGTAGTCTGTAGTGTACAGGTCTTTCACCTCCTTGGTTAAATTTATTTCTAGGTATTTTATTCTTTTTGACATAATTATAAATGGTATTATTTTCTTAATTTCTCTTTCTGATAGTTCATTCTCTCTCTATATAAATATGTAGAAATGCAACTGGTTTTGTGTATTGACTTTGTATTCTGTAACTTTACTGAATTTGTTTATTATTTCGAGTAGCTTTTTGGTGGAGTCTTCAGGGTTTTCTAGATATAATACCATGTCACCTGAAAACAGAGACAACTTGTTCCTTTCCAATTTGGATGCCTTTTATTTCTTTTTCTTGTCTAATTTTTCTGGCTAGGACTTGCAGTACTATGTTGAATAAAAGTGATGAGAATGGGCATCCATGTCTTTCTCTTGATCTTAAAGGAAAAGCTTTCAGCTTTCACCGTTGAATATTATATTAGCTGTTGGTTTGTTATATACAATGTTTATTATTTTGATATACATTCCTTCTATTCCCAGTTTGCTAAAAGTTTTTATCATAAAAAGATATTAATTTTGTCAAATGCTTTTTGTGCATGTATTGAGATGATCATATATTATTTATTTTTCATTTTGTTAATGTGGTATATCACATTTATTGATTTGTGGATGTTGAGTCATCCTTGTATCAGTGGAATAAATCACACTTGATCATAGTGTATGATCCTCTCAGTGTACTGTTGAATTCAGTTTGCTAATATTTTGTTGGGGATTTTGCATCTATTGGCCTGTAATTTTCTTTTCTCATAGTGTCCTTTCCTGGATTTGGTATCAGAGTAATTCCAGTCTCATGAAATGAGTTTGGAAGTGTTTCCTTCTCTTCTATTGTTTTAGAAGAGTTTGAGAAGGATTGATATTAAATCTTTAAATGTTTGCTAGAATTAAACAGTGGAGCCATCTCATCTTAGGATTTTTTTGTGACTGTAGGTTTTTGATTACTGACTCAATTTCCTTACTATCAGTCTGTTCAGATTTTCTATTTCATCATTACTTCAGTCTTGGTAGAATATACATTTCTAGGAATTTATTTGTTTTCTAGGTTATCTAGTTTGTTGGTGTATAACTGCTCATAGTAGTTTCTTATGATCTTTACTATTTTTGTGTTAACAGTTGTAATGTCCCCTCTCTCATTTCTGATTTTATCTATTTGAAACTTGTGTTTTTCTTAGTCTAGCTAAAGGTTTGTCAACTTTGTTTATTCTTTCAAAGAACTAGTTCTCAGTTTCCACTAACTTTGGGCTTAGTTTGTTCTTTCTCTAGTTCTTTGAGTTGTAAAGTTAGGTTCTTAATTTGAGATCTTTCTTATTTCTTAATACAGGCACTTATTGCTATAAATTTCCCTCTTATAATTGCTTTTGCTGCTTCCTATAAATTTTGATATATTTCCATTTTCATTTGTTTCAAGATATTTTCTGATTTCCTCTTTGATCCATTGGTTGCTCAGTAGCATGTTGCTTAATCTCCACATACTTGTGAATTTTCACTTTATTCCTGTAATTAATTTCTAGTTTCATACCATTGTGGTTGAAAAAGATGCTCAATATGATTTAAATATTCTTAATTATATTAAAATTGATTTTTTGGCCTAACACAGTATCCATCTTGCAGAATGTTCCGTGTATGCTTGAGAAGAATGTATTCTGAGAAGAGTGTGCTCTGCTGTTGTTGGGTCGAATGTTCTGTATATGTTTATTAGGTCTATTTGGTCTAATGTACAGTTTAAACCCAATGTTTCCATATTGATTTTCTATCTGGATAATCTATCCATTGATGAAAGTGAGATATTGAGGTTCCTTATAATTATTATAGTGCTGTCTATTTCTCTCTTCAGGTCTATTAATATTTGCTTTATATATAGGTGTTCTCCTTTGGATACATAAATATTTATAATTGTCCTTTCTTCTTGATGAATTGAGCCCTTTATAATTATATAATGGCCTCTTTTTCCTCTTGTTACAGTTTTTGGTTTAAAGTCTCTTTTATCTGATGTAGGTATAGCTACTCCTTCTTTCTTTTCACTTTCATTTGCATGGGATATCTTTTCCAACTTTTCACTTTCACTCTATGCATGTCTTTAATGCTAAAATGAATCTCTTGTAGACAGCATACAGTTTGGTCTTGTTTTTTGTTGTTTTGTTGTTGTTAATCCATTCTAAGTCTTTTGATTGGTGAATTTAGTCCATTTAGATTTAACATAATGATGGGTAAGTATGGACTTACTATTGGCATTTTGTTCATTATTTTCTGGCTATTTTGCATTTCTTTTGCTCCCTTTTTCCTCTTTTCTCTCTTCCTTTGTGATTTGATGTATTTCTGTAGTGGCATATTTTGATTTCTTTCTCTTTATTTTGTATAAGCACTATAGGTTTTTGCTTTGTGCTTACTGTGAAGCTTACATAAAACATAGCAATTTAACTTTGAATGCATATAAAGGCTCTAGATTTTTACACTCCACCAACATTTATGTTTTTGATGTTACAAATGACTAACCCATCACCATTACAATATTAGTGTATTCTGAATTTAACTATATATTTGCCTTTATCCAAGATTTTCATACTTTCATATGTTTCCATGTTACTAATTAGCAGGATTTCATTTCAGCTTGGAAGAATTCCCTTTAATATTTCCCATAATGATGATCTAGTGTTGGTGAACTCCTTCAGCAAATGTTTGTCTGGAGAACTCTTTATTTCTCCTTTAATTCTGAAGTGAAAGACAACTTTGCCAACAAATTCGTGGTTGGCAGTTTTTTTATTATGGCACTTTGAATATATCATTTCACTCCCTTCTTGCCTATAGATTCTCTGCTGAAATTTGCTCATTATGTGATGGGGTTTCCCTTGTATGTAACATGTTGCATTTTCTCTTGGTGCTTCTAAGCTTCTCTCTTAGTCTTCAAACTTTTAACACTTTAATTAGAATGTCTCTATGTGGGGCTCTTTAGGTTCATCTTAGTGAATACTCTGTGATTTCTGGATCTGGATGTCTGTTTCCTTTCCAACATTTGGAAATTTTCAACCATTATTTCTTTGAATAAGCTTTCTGTCACTTTTTTTCTCTCTCTCTCTTTTCATTCTGGGACTTCTCGACTGTGTATACAGCTCCATCTGATGTTGTCCCATATATCCCTTCAAATATCTCTCCTCTTTTTCATTCTTTTTATTTTTACTCTTCTTATTGGAAGTATCCACTGCTCTGTTCTTGAAGTCACTGATCCTTTCTTTTGATTGATCTAGTCTTTTGTTGAACCCCTCTATTAAATATTTAGTTATTGTATTCTTTAGCTCTGTAATTCCTGCTTGAACTTTTCAATGTTTTCTATCTTTGTTGAAATTCTTACTTTGCTCATTCATTGCTTTCCTGACCTCAGTGAGGATCTTTAAGACCATTATTTTGAACTTTTTATTAGGGTAATCACTTATCTCCATTTCATTAAGATCAGTTTCTGGAGATATATTTTGTTCTTTTGTTCAGAAAACACTTCCCTGTTTCTATATTTTTCTTGACTCTTTGTTGATTTTTCTGCATTAGATGAAATAGCCACCTCTCCCAGTCTTAACAGACTGACTCACGTAAGAGATGAACTTTGCCAGTCAGAGCTCCTGGTTGTCTCTCAAACTTTGTGATTGTCCAGCCATGATCTTTTTTCTTTGCAGCACCCAATATTTTGGGGTGTGCCAAAACCCATCAGTGTTTCAAAGGGAAAGATTGCAGTCAGCACCTAGATGCAGGCTGATTAGAAGCCAGACCCCCAAGCAGTAGAGAGGAAAATATGTATTTAAGCCAGGGAAAAACTTCCAGGGAAAGCTGGAAGATGGGCATTTTCTCTACTCCTTCTGTAGTAAGCCCTGGGGGTTACACAGGGTCATGCTCCTGTTAAGAACTGTTTCTTTGTTTTTATAGTCCTGCAGGTCTTGTGGACACAAGCCCCATTGACTTTCAGAGCTTAGTGTTTTGAGGACCCATCCCTCAAGTGGATCCTTAAAAGGCAGGGCACCAGCTATGCAGTCCAAGCTGTTTGCTCCATAGGGAGTAGCTGGGAGTTGTGGGTCCCCTACTGATTTTATGATACTATGCCAGAAATGGGGTTTATGACAAGTATGTCTCAGTCCTTCCTACTTACTTCAGTGTAGCTATTTTCTCATGTGCATGGTATGTATGAGTCACTCAATTTCTGGAATTCTCCCAAAAGGAATAGGGAATTGTTCCATGTGTGTAGCTGTATGTCCCGTATGTCCACGGGAGGAAGGAAGTCCAGGAGTACCTATCTTGCCATCTTGGTCCTTCCCTTGAAATGATGTTTTCTTAACATGTCATCACTACAATTAATATTTTCTCTTTCTTGAAACTAGTTACTGTTGCTCGTTTAATATAGTAATTGAAATGTTGGAGTCCTTTTGTTGGAAACAGATTAGTTATTTTGTCTTGCGAATTTTCCTTTACTCTTCAGTAGGAATGATCAACCCTAGGCTTCAAACAAATTACCCACTTTTGCTAAGTTCCCACTTGGTGATGACAGGGCTTTCAGTAAAGAAAATATATCTTTAGTTGATACACAATAAATATTGTTCATTTTTGCATATTCTATTTATATGTTTGTAATTCTTGAATCTTCTAAATCGTTAGCGCTAATCACAGAGGTGCTTGGGTAGGCCCTGAGATGTTCACAGAAATCACTTGTGTTCTTCAGCCCCAGCTTACCCTAAGTGAAGGTCGGGGGTGATGGGAGAAACTGTTTCTTTGCAAGGGGAAGAAAGACGAAAGTTAGGGGCTTACAGTAATGCTAAGAGTTGAAGGGAAAGTGGTGATACCTTTTCTGATGGTCTTTGAAGGCTGTGTGTACATTGGATCATAAAAGAAAAGAGAATATTTCATCTCTTACCTATCCTACCCCCATAATAACTAAAAGCACAGACTTAGATGTCAGAGATAATTGGGTTCTAGTCGAGGCTTTGCCATTTATGGGGGGAACTTGAACAAATTCTTAAGCTCCTTAAGCCTTAATTTCCAAAGCAGCAATATGGGGATAATCACAGTACATACCTACTGTAGACTGAGTGGCTGTGTTCCTTCAAAATGCACATATTGAAACCTAACGCCCGGTGTGATAGTACTTGGAGGTGAGTTCTTCAGGAAGTGATTAGGTTATGAGGATGAAGCTTGTGAATGGGATTCATGCCTTTATAAAAGGGACCCCAGAGAGCTCCCTTTCTCCTTCAGCCATGTGAGGGCACATGAGAAAATGGCATCCATGAACCAGGAAGCAGGGGCTCACCAGACCAAATATGTTGGCACCTTGATCTTGGACTTTCCAGCTTCCAGAACTATGGCAAATAAATTTCTGTTGCTTATAAGCCACCTTGTCTATGGTATTTTTTTACAGCAACCCAAAATGACTAAACCAATAACTTACAGTGATTCTTTGAAAATGAATTGAAATGGTATATATGAAATATTTGGCATATTGTAGATGTTCAGTAATGTTAACTATTGTCATTGTCAACACTTTCTTTTATAGTAGTGATATCTATTCATTATAGCCAGTTAAGAAAATACAGACAAATAAAGGAAATAAAATTATGCATAATTCCATCATTCAGAGGTAAACAGATATCTATTCCCAGTTATTTTCTTTGGATGTATTGTTATCTTACAAATTTGGATTTTATTATATAATACCTATTATTATGGCTTTGCATTTTGTTATAATCTTATAAAATATTATGATGACTAGATGAATAAAATTCCGTTGTATAGGTATACTGTAGTTTATCCTACCAAACCTTTTATTTGACATTTATGATTGTTACTAATTTTTTTGATACATTTTTTATTTTATTTTATTTTATGTTATTTTATTTTAGTATTGTTAATGTACAATCACTTGAACAACATTATGGTTACTAGACCCCTATTATCAAGTCCCCCACACATACCCCACTACAGTCACTGTCCATCAGCGTAGTAAGATGCTATAGAATCATTACTTGTCTTCTCTATAAATACTGCCTTTCCCGTGTCCCCCGCTGCTGCATTACATGTGCTAATCGTAATGCCCCTTTTCCCCCCTTATCCTTCCCTTCCCACCCATGCTCCCCAGTCCCTTTCCCTTTGCTAACTGTTAGTCCATTCTTGGGTTCTGTGAGTCTGCTGCTGTTTTGTTCCTTCAGTGTGTCCTTTGTTCTTATACTCCACAGATGAGTGAAATCATTTGATATTGTCTTTCTCCGCCTGGCTTATTTCACTGAGCATAATACCCTCTAGTTCCATCCATGTTGTTGCAAATGGTAGGATTTGTTTTCTTCTTATGGCTGAATAATATTCCATTATGTATATGTGCCACATCTTCTTTATCCATTCATCTGTGGATGGACACTTAGGTTGCTTCCATTTCTTGGCTATTGTAAATAGTGCTGCGATAAACATAGGAGTGCATATGTCTTTTTCAAACTGGGCTGCTGCATTCTTAGGGTAAATTCCTAGGAGTGGAATTCCTGGGTCAAATGGTATTTCTATTTTGAGTTTTTTGAGGAACCTTCATATTGCTTTCCACAATGGTTAACTAATTTACATTCCCACCAGCAGTGTAGGAGGGTTCCCCTTTCTCCACATCCTCACCAACATTTATTGTTGTTTGTCTTTTGAATGTTGGCCATCCTCACTGGTGTGAGGTGATACCTCATTGTGGTTTTAATTTGCATTTTTCTGATGATTAGCGATGTGGAGCATCTTTTCATGTGTCTGTTGGCCATCTGAATTTCTTCTTTGGAGAACTGTCTGTTAGGCTCCTCTGCCCATTTTATAATTGGCTTATTTGCTTTCTGTTTGTTGAGGTGTGTGAGCTCTTTATATATTTTGGATGTCAACCCCTTTTCGGATCTGTCATTTATGACTATATTCTCCCATACTGTAGGACACCTTTTTGTTCTACTGATGGTATCCTTTGCTGTATAGAAGCTTTTTAGTTTGATATAGTCCCACTTGTTCATTTTTGCTTTTGTTTCCCTTGCCTGGGGAGATATGTTCATGAAGAAGTTGCTTATGTTTATGTCGAAGAGATTTTTACCTATGTTTTTTCCTAAGAGTTTTATGGTTTCATGACTTACATTCAGGTCTTTGATTCATTTTGAGTTTACTTTTGTGTATGGGTTTAGACAGTAATCTAGTTTCATTCTCTTACATGTAGCTGTCCAGTTTTGCCAACACCAGATGTTAAAGAGGCTGTCATTTCCCCACTGTATATCCATGGCTCCTTTATCGTATATTAATTGACCATATATGCTTGGGTTTATATCTGGGCTCTCTATTGTGTTCCACTGGTCTATGGGTCTGTTCTTGTGCCAGTACCAAATTGTCTTGATTACTGTGGCTTTGTAGTAGAGCTTGAAGTCATGGAATGTAATTCCCCCTGCTTTATTCTTCCTTCTCAGGATAGCTTTGGCTATTCGGGGTCTTTTGTCGTTCCATATGAACTTTAGAAATATTTGCTCTAGTTTATTGAAGAATGCTGTAAGTATTTTGATGGGGATTGTATTGAATCAATAAATTGCTTTAGGCAGGATGGTCATTTTGACAATATTAATTCTTCCTAGCCAGGAGCATAGGATGAATTTCCATTTATTAGTGTCCTCTTTAATTTTTCTTAAGAGTGTCAGGGTATAGGTCTTTCACTTCCTTGGTTAGGTTTATTCCTAGGTATTTTATTCTTTTTGATGCAGTTGTGAATGGAATTGTTTTCCTCATTTCTCTTTCTGCTAGTTCATTGTTAGAGTATAGGAATGCAACAGAGTTCTATATATTAATTTTGTGTTCCACAGCTTTGCTGAATTCAGATATTAGATCTAGTAGTTTTGGAGTGGATTCTTTAGGGTTTTTTATGTACACTATCATGTCATCTGCAAACAGAGACAGTTTGACTTCTTCCTTACCAATCTGGATGCCTTTTATTTCTTTGTGTTGTCTGATTGCCATGGCTAGGACCTCCAGAACTATGTTGAATAAAAGTGGTGAGAGTGGGCATCCTTGTCTTGTTCCCAATCTTAAAGGAAAAGCTTTCAGCTTCTCACTGTTAAGTATGATGTTGGCTGTGGGTTTGTCATATATGGCCTTTATTATGTTGAGGTACTTGCCCTCTATACCCATTTTGTTGAGAGTTTTTATTATGAATGGATGTTGAATTTTGTTGAATGCTTTTTCAGCATCTATGGAGATGATCATGTGGTTTTTGTCCTTCTTTTTGGTGATATAGTCGATGATGTTGATAGATTTTCTAATATTGTACCATCCTTGCGTCCCTGGGATGAATCCCGCTTCATCGTGATGGATGATCTTTTTGATGTATTTTTGAATTCAGTTTGCTAATATTTTGTTGAGTATTTTTGCATCTATGTTCGTCAGGGATATTGGTCTGTAATTTTCTTTTTTTGTGGTGTTTTTGCCTGGTTTTGGTATTAGAGTGATGTTGGTCTTGTAGAATGAGTTTGGGAATATTCTCTCCTCTTCTACTTTTTGGAAAACTTCCAGGAGGATGGATATTAGGTCTTCACTAAATGTTTGATAAAATTCAGCAGTGAAACCATCTGTTCCCAGGGTATTGTTTGTAGGTAGTTTTTTGATTACCAAATCAATTTCTCTGCTGGTAATTGGTCTATTCAGATTTTCTGTTTCTTCCTGGGTCAGCCTTAGAAGGTTGTATTTTTCTAGAAAGTTGTCCATTTCTTCTAGGTTATCCAGTTTGTTAGCATATAATTTTTCATAGTATTCTCTCATAATTCTTTGTATTTCTGTGGTGTCCATAGTTATTTTTCCTTTCTCATTTCTGATTCTGTTTATGTGTATAGACTCTTTTTTTCTTGAGAAGTCTGGCTAAGGATTTATCTATTTTGTTTATTTTCTCAAAGAACCAGCTCCTGCTTTCATTGATTCTATTGTTTTATTCTTCTCAATATTGTTTATTTCTGCTTTAATCTTTATTATGTTCCTCCTTCTGCTGACTATGGGCCTCATTTGTTCTTCCTTTTCTAGTTTCATTAATTGTGAGTTTTGACTGTTCATTTGGGATTGTTCCTCTTTCCTGAGGTAGGCCTGTATTGCAATATATTTCCGTCTTAGCACGACGTTCGCTGCGTCCCACAGATATTACGGTGTTGAATTATTGTCATTTGTCTCCATATATTGCTTGATCTCTGTTTTTATTTGGTCATTGATCCGTTGGTTATTTAGGAGCATGTCATTAAACCTCCATGTGTTTGTGGGTTTTTTCATTTTCTATGCATAATTTATCTCTAGTTTCATACCTTTGTGATCTGAGAGGCTGGTTGGTACAATTTCAATCTTTTTGAATTTACTGAGGTTCTTTTTGTGGCCTAGTATATGATCTATTCTTGAAAATGTTCCATGTGCACTTGAGAAGAATGTGTATCCTGTTGCTTTTGGAGTGTTCTGTAGATGTTTGTTAGGTCCATCTGTTCTAATATGTTGTTCAGTGCCTCTCTCTGTTTATTTTCTGTGTGGTTGATCTGTCCTTTGGAGTGAGTGGTTTGTTGAAGTCTCCTAAAATGAATGCCTCTAATTCTGTTAGTATTTGTTTCACATATGTAGGTGATCCTGTGTTGGGTGCATAGATGTTTATAATAGTATATCCTCTTATTGGAGTGACCCTTTTATCATTATGTAATGTTCTTCTTGTCTCTTGTGACTTTCTTTGTTTGGAAGTCTATTTTGTCTGATACAAGTACTGCAACTCCTGCTTTTTTCTCACTATTAGTTGCATGAAATGTCTTTTTCCATCTCTTTACTTTCAGTCTGTGTATGTCTTTGGGTTTGAAGTGAGTCTCTTGTAGGCAGCATATAGATGGGTCTTGTAAGTTCAGTTTCATTTGGCCCTTTTTCTGGGGTTTGTGAGATTTTGGTCTGAACCATGTTCTTTTGATGTTTCATATTTCTGTGTGGTGCCCACTAGTGTGCAGAAACTCCAGTGTGTGGAGCTGCTAAGCCCCTAGAGTGAGGTTGAGGGTTGTACGGGAGCAGAGCTGGTGCCTGGGGGAGGAAAGATCTGTTTGCTGATTCCCATCTGTGGTGCCTGTCTCCACTGTCAGAGGCCAAGCACACATGTGTAAGCCTCTGTGCCTTGTGTCTCTAGCTGTTGTAAGTGGGGCCTCCCTCTCGCTGGCCTGATGCCAGTGCAGTGACTGCTGGCTTATGAGCAGGTGCTTGCAGGCCAGTAGGAAGGCTCGGCAGGCTGTGTGTCACAGTGGGGGGCCTTGGAGCTTAGTAGGCAGCCAGGGGGATGGAACACCTGAAGTACCTCAAAGTTCACAACCAGCTGGGCAAAGCGTGCCCATACAACCTTGTCCCACTCTCCCTTCTCCCCTGCTGCAAGCTCTGTGCAAAGCCCACCCCTTCAGCAGCCCTCTCGCTGCTAGGAAGCCTCTCAGCCTGCCCATCCTTCCTCTGACACAGAGTGGCCGGGTGTGGATCTCATCCTTCACAAACGGCTGAAATGTCAGTCTCCCAGGTCCCCCACCTGTCCGAGCCCCCCAACGCCCAGAGCACCACACAGTATAGGCTTCTGCTCACAAAGCAGATCTCCAGGGCTAGGTGTTCAGCAGTCCCAGGCTTCCACCCCCTCCCCATTCTGTTTCTCTTCTTCCCGCTGGTGAGCTGGGGTGAGGGCACGGCTTGGATCCCGCCAGTTTAAGGCTTTCCTATGTTACCTTGCTTCCTGAGGTCTGCTCTGTTTGTGAGGTCTGTTTGCAGTCTGATTCAGCCTTCTTTCTTCTTGCTGTTTTAGGGTTAGTTGTATTAATTAACTACATTTTTGTACTTTTTGTGGTTTTGGGAGGAGTTCTCCATGTCACCTCTCATACCGCCATCTTGATTCGAATCTTTGTTACTGATTTTTTTTTTTTTCATTACAGAGAGTGCTGCAATAAAAATTCCTGTACAAGCTTTTTTCCAGCATATTCATGAGGATTTCTTTGGCTCAATTATAAAAACATAGTTGTATAATATTGACTCAAATAATATCTATGTCTTTAGGGTTTGGATTCTTCTTCCTAACAACCAGAAAGTTGTTAAAATTTATATTTTAATCAGCAGAATTTGAGATTAACTATTGTCTTGTATCCTTACTAGGCACTAACCTTAACTTTTGAAACAATTATCATTTATTCCGCTAAAACTTTTTGAGTGCCTGCTGTAGACCATCACAATCCTAGGCATGAGGTTACAGCAGTGAAAAAATAGACAAAAATCTCCCTGCTTTCATGAAGTTGACAGAATATGGTTGCTATAGAGGAAAATAAAGCAGTGTCTGGTCTGTGGAGAAAAAATTTCACATAGGGCATCAGGGAAGATCTTACTGAGAAGGTAAATTTGAGCAAAAGAGAAAGACCTGAAGGAAGTGAGAAAGTGGGCCTTGAGGATATGTAGGGGGTGAACTTTCAATGCAGGGGAAAGAAATGCAAAGATCCTGAGGCAGAAGCATCCCTGGCATGTTTAAGAAATAGCAAGGAGACCAGCTGGAGTGAAATGCATAAGGAGGAGAACAGAAGGTGATGTGAGATAACTGGGCTCAGAGAGATAACTGGGCTCGAATCATGTAGGAAATATTACACCATAGTAAGGGCTCTGACTTTCACTCTGCATGAGATGGGGAGTCCTGCAGTATTTTGAGCAGAAGAGAGGCATCATCTAACTTATGTTTAAAAAGATTACTTTGACTGCTGTGTTGAAAATAGATTGAAGGGAGGCAAGGATGGAAATGGTAGGAAGGCTGATTAGAAGGCTATTATATAGTATCTCACAAAATTTTAATTATATACTACCTCACATAATTTAGAAGATGGGGGATTGTAGCTTAGACCAAGGTGGTAGCAGTACAGTTGATGAAAAGAAGTACAGAATTAGGTGCAATGAAATGATAGGATTTGCTGATGAGGAAAAGAGAGGAGTCAAGGTTTTTGATCTGGGCAGCTGAACGATGGAGTTCCCATCCACCGAGGTGAGGGAGTCTGCAAAAAGAACAGGCTTAGGGGAAATAAGGAGCTCAGTTTGAGATGCCTTTTAGACATCCGCTTAAAGGTCTTGCATGGGGAGTTGAAGACATGAATCTGAAGTTCAGGGGAGGGGTTCAGTGTGGCGGGAGCAGTGGCTTAGGGAGGTGGGCAGGAAAGGCTTAAGGAGAATTTTCTTTTTATGGTGTATTTGTTGATAAGGATGATCCAGTAGAGAAGGAAAAATGTGATTCTGGAGAGGAGAGAGTCATTGGAGCAATGTCATCAAATGGGCAAGAAGGAATGGGAGCTAGAAGACAAGAGGAAGGTCACCTTTAGATAGGAACAGGAACAATTCATCTATAGAGTTACAGGAAGAAAGGCAAAATGGGTGAATGTGGGCACACGTATGTGGCTAGATGTGGCAGAACTTTGTGGAAGTTCTCTTTAATTTGCCTTTGTTATCTTGGCAAAATAAGATATAAGTTTGTCAACTGAGAAAGAAAGGGCTTGGATTGGCCCACTGAAGTGTATTCAAAGCACATCGCTCTTGTGGCAGTGTGGATGATGGGCTGGGTGGGGAAAGCCAGATGTGAAGACACCGTTACAGTCATTCTCAGCAGGAGATGCTGAGGACCTGGATCAGGAGGAGGTGGAAAGTTATCGGAATTAGGAAAGAGTGTGTACATTCATGCATGCACTACTTGCTGATGGACTGAAAATGGGTGTCAGGAAAAGGAGGAGGATTAGGCATAATACTGTTTTGAAAAGCATTCTAAAAGGCTATAAATTACAACAGTTTTAGTTATATTGAATGAAGGCCTGGGAGCTCTTACTGTTTTGGCTCACACAACTGGAGTGTGCCATAGCTCTTTTCTGTTCTAAAAATTGCTCCTCACATTCTGGTAATCTTTGATTTTTAATATGGGATAGTTAAAGAGCAGGCACATGAATGAGAGAAATTGTTGGCACTCACTGGGCTCTGTGAATAGACAGTGCACCCTCATTTTGCAGATGAAGAGATTGAGGCCTGGAAAGGTCAATGGAGGTAATTACAAATGTTGAGGGAAAAAAATCAAACAAGAACATCTTTATTAATTTAGAATAATGAAAAGTACTTTACATCTTAGTTTGCAGATCATCAACTACATGCTTATTTGTTTTGTATAATGATTAAGACAGAATCTCTTGCAAATAGATGCTTAAGAAACATATTTAACAATGATTAAATATGTATAAAGGAACTTACAATACCAGTAGTCTCCTACATTAGGGTTATGAGTCTCCAGCTCAAGGGAGATGTCTCACAGGTAAAATACCCATTAGATAAAAGTGTGAAACTGAATATTTGTCATGTCCTGAATCTCTGCTTTTAGCAGAAAAACAAAAAGTATACACTAACTTTAAAACTCTTTTTTATTAAAGTTTTACATAGGATCTTAATTTTGGGGGTTTATATCTAACTCATATGAGTATTGGATATTGGGGTTTCATTCCTGTGTTTTTAAAAAATCTTTTGCTATGCCGGTTATCCTTCTTCCAGGAATATGGTAGCTGCCTTTAAAAAGCAAACAGTGCCAACACATTACACAGTATAGTTCATATTTTTTTTACTTGTTGCCTTAGAACTTATTCCTTTATTATTAACTAAAAAAACCCCAAAAAACAAAAAACAAAAAACCAACTAAAACCCCCATATCTATTAAACACTCTCTCAAAGTTTGGGTTGTTTCTTGGAGCAATTTGTGTTTCCAACTTGATTATAAGCGTTTTCAGGGCAGGAAAAATTCTGTGCTTCTGAGCATGTTTCACACAACATAACACACAGTAGCTATTCATGAATGGTACTTCAATAAAAAATAACAGAAGTCCTTAAACTTCATTTTCTTTTCATTTAGTATGTACATTTTAAAATGTCACGTTTCCCTCTGTGTATAAACATGCATGTACAGAACCACATTGTCTTTGGATTCATCTATCTAATTAATTAATCATCTGATGATTAAAATGACCTCCTTTTGGCTGATATTGGATCCCTAGGAAGGTTCAAAAGAAACTTGACACATCATGTTGTGTCACGTTCCATTGTGATACACAACTGCTATTTATCACATTATATCATATCTGATCACACTGTGGTATGTTAAGTTGAATGAAACATTGTGACCTATTAGAAAGAAATCTAGTACAGTGGATTTATATAAGGTCATCCATTCTTTCCTTTTTCAAAATGGTATAGTCATTAGGTGAAGTTGGCAAATATGGCATCTTTTATCCCTCAATAAGTCTATGACTCTATTCATCAAGTAAGTCATACACTGGACATAGCACTTCCCTCAACTTCTAGTTTGAAGTTTTGGTTAAGGCACTTTGGACAAAATATGGACTTTTGCAGTTTACAGTTCTTGCACGATCCTGTACTTTTGTCTACTAAATTCTGAAGTCAGCATTATTGGAAGAAACTGAGGACACTACTTTTTAGTAGATTTAGGACACACCATTTTTCTCTTTCCATCTCCAAATAAGCGATTAACAAGAATTAGAATTGCAATGGAAACTCTGCAAGAAAATTCAAATTTTGTGGTCTTCATTTGGCATTCTGTATCCATGGCAGCCTCAATTTGGCAGTATTGTTGCCTTTATATTTATGGAGACATTTTTGGCTCCAAGGTGGTGTACTGATTTCCAAAATCAAAATGATTCCTTGACCCTGCGGAATGCAGTGAGTCTGTAGAGATATAATACATATAATACATTTTTTTCATGTTGTATGTTAAACATTTTAACATGCAACACGCATGAGCCTTAGCTCAAAACTCTAATTTTCACTTACTGTGATTAGTGTATTATGTTATTTTTGAGTAATAAGAATTTAGGGAGGACTTATGTGGTAAAAGTGACCTATAGCTGACACACTGTATCTTTAATAAGGTACAGATGACACGGGTCTCTTCTCAGAGGGGATATTGGCTTTCTGTATATCACTAATAACAAGAAAACTGTATCCTGACTTTAAATTCTGCAGTAGCATCTTGGAACAAAAAGGGCCATAAATTAACATCAATTATGTATTAAAGTTCCAATTAACTTGGTGACACTGATATACTTTAACAAGGCACATTTAGATAAAAGAAAAAACTCTCTAATTACTTGGAACAGGACCTTATGACCCATTCTGCTCTTTTATCCCAATTCCAACCAAATGAAAAATGAAGTGAGAGGGAGAAAGTTCCACATAGTGACACTGCAGTACCAGAAGATATCCCCTGGGATATCCTTTTCCCATCAAAAACTCCACATTGGATATTTTATTGTACTTGTCTTCTTAAAAACAAAGATAACCCACTGAAGAAAAAGAATATTTTAAGGTTGAAAATTGTGGCATCCTTTGAGATTTCCCACTAGAATCGGTTGAGCATACCATAAAGATTTAATGGGAACCGCCCATTCTGTCTGGACCTGCTGCAGGTGTATTCTCTAGGAAAGGAGCTCACTGGTCACCAGTCCCTCTGTGTTGCTCACTCTCCCTGCCCCCAAGTCTTTGGATAGCCTTCCTGATTTCTGTTGGAGTCAGGAAGAGCGTTCTGGTCCCCAGTCCCCATCTGTCCTCCAGGTGGCTCTTTGGATTTTGTTCATCTGTGTCTTCTATCTGCGCCTGGGCATCTGGCCCACTTAGTTTGCTGGGTCTTCATGTCCGCCCTGGTGTCCCTTGGTTAGTTAGCTTCATCCACAATTGCACACATATCTTCTAGCTGCGCATTACATGCACTGAAGTGTTTTTTCATCTGAAAACATAGAAATAGCAGATGAACGTGTTCATAGACTGGATGAGAGAGAAAATGCTGTGAATGTGGGCAACAGGGAAGGAGTGGGAGCAAGACAGAGCTCAGAGGAGGCAGAGGAGGGAAGGACACACAGAATAAATTGAGAAGTTATTTGTCTTTATTGAACATTTATATTTCTGTGGATCATTATCAAATGTTTTCATTTACTTTACTGCAGGGATCTCCCATTAGATACCTGCTCATTTCTTGATATGTTCCTGAAACTTATGCTCTAACTCACACTCTACAGCAGAAGAAGGACTCTGGTCTCACTTACCCCCTATTTGATAAGGCTTCCCTGCTTACCCCCTCCACTCCCACCACCAAACAGCCTCAGGCATCAATACTTCCTTCAAGGCTCTTCCCTGACTACATCCAAAATGAGAGCGACTTTTTATAGATATGAACTCAGCTTTTAGCCAAATATGAAACATAAAAAAATCAAGAAATGCATCTATATAAAGCAGAATTTCTACTTATACATTTGAATAAATATATCCAAGTTCTTTCAAGGCCACAGATATGTGTGAATACTTAGATGTATCTAAGTACTAAGTAAGTATCTAGAACAGAGGGCTTATGAATAGCGATGAAAGTAGACATATAGAAATTAAATGTTGGCAGCATAAGTGGCCAATGAAATGATCTCCAAATATAATTCCGACCACATATTTTTTTTTGTCAAGGAAAGTCACAGTAAAAGCATAGGACAGGATGTTAATCTAGCTTGGGGCCTGGAATCTAGGGTTAATTGGCTTGAGCTGAGGCTGATGGGGAAGGGGGTAAACTAGGTAAGGAAGGCCCTGGGAACAAGTTTCACTTAAAGCTGCTTTTCCGCCCCAACCCATTTGCCTCCCTGCTCAGGCCCAGGGCTTCCAAGAGTTTCCTTGTCCCTAACTTGTGATTTTCTGACCTTGATTTGACAGCCCAACTATATCCTCTGGTACACCACTTGCTGTGTTTTCTGTCTGCTTCATTGGAAATCTCAGCTCAAGGATAAACTAGAAAGTCTTGAAAGCCTCCAGACAGCAAGAACAAGTTATGCAAAAAGTCAGAAGGCTCAGGCTGGCCTGGTTCTTTCCATTTGAAACAGGAAACCAAAAGACAGTGGAATATAGCATCTGCAGGAGACAGAGATAAAACTATTGTAGTTTAATTCATATGAGAAACAAGCCTGTGAACCTTCATCCCAAACAGCTGGTCCTAGCCACCTGGATCTCTCATCTGGATTACTGCTGATAGCCTACAAACATGCCTGTTCTCCACCTACTAGCCACAATTACCCTTTTAAAGGATTGGGCAGATTGCATTACTTCTTTGCTCAAACTCCATAATAGGTCCCCTTTCAGCAGCTCTCTGCTTTCTTCTCATGTCATTTAGCACCCCTCTCCCCTTGCTCACACCTCACCAGCCACCACAGCTCCTTGCTGTCCACCTGGAATTCACTTAATCTGACTCCCTCATGACTCTCTCCTTTCCATCTGGGCTTTGATTCTTGTTTTAACAAGGAAGCCTTCTGTAGCTCCTTGAATTTTAATAAAATGGCACCCATCCCCATCCTGATCTATCTTCCTTAATCTGCTTTATTTCCTGCGTAGTACTTATCATTATCTACTTTACTGTTTATTTTATTGTATCTTTTCTCTCATTAAAATATGAGCACCATGAGGACAGAGCATTTGTGTCTTCACTATTTCTGTAAGGCCTCACCGTTATAGGCTCTCACCATTTGTCCAATGAAGGGAAAAGTTCCTATATTCTCATTAGTGGAGGGAAAAAAACAAAAGAATTGATATGCAGGGACTCAAAGACCAGATTACCTGCAAACTCCAGTTCCTGAGAGAGACCTTGGAATCACCCATAATACTGTTAAAAAAAACAGATTCTCAGGCCCCAACCCAAATCAATAGAATCGGATTCCTGGGGAAAGACCTAGAATCTGAATATTTCAAGTATTAAATTGACCATTTCCAGAGGGCCTCATGTAGTTATTGTCATACAGCAAGTCTGGAAAACCTTGTGCGTCTAATCTGACAACAAATGAATCTGAATAGACTTTCAGTAGTGGTAAACTTTGCAGTGTGTGTATATGTCTGAGCATATATAAAATATATACTAGATAATATCTATCTATCTGCCTATCTATCTGCCTATCTATCTATCATCATCTATCTATCATCTATCTATCTATCTATCTATCTATCTATCTATCTATCTATCTATCTATCTATCTATCTATCTATCTATCATCTATCATCTATCCCTGCCTGACAATTTGACTGGAAATTTGCAGTGGAAGTCCTATATGAAGATTCTTGAAATAGAACATATTTTTGTCATCTGACCCATTCTTTAAATTGCTCATTTTTCATTACATTTTCAATTACAGTTAGCCCAGCTGAAGTGTTTCAGCACTACGTTCCTTTTATCAACAGATACAGCTGGAAATGCGTAGACATGATACTTGTACTTGTTAAAATGAGCTCACTGGTCCACTTTAACAGTGGGGAGGAGAGAAAAGGAATTAGATATATGAGTCTCATTGGTAATACTTAATGTGAGACACACTAGCATTCTGTGCCTGATGTCTGGCATGAGGGCAAATTCTTCTATTCCCTGAAATTCTCTGAGAGCATAATTATGTTACAGCACTGTATCATAACTGATATTTATACTGGTAGTGCATATTAGAGAAAAAGTTAATTATGCTCACAGTACTCAATTTGAGAAGGCAGCGAATTGTTAAAATGACTAAACATGGTTAACACAAAATACTGTTGATAATTAAAGAAAACAATTGTTTAGAAAATACAATTATGGCAAAAACTAATTCCTGGATACTGTATATAAGGTACTACTACAGAAAACAAGATCCTTGAATGCTAAGTGCGTATAATCTTGGCGGAGAGACAAAGCATGTAAAGACATGAAACAATTAAAGAATAATGAAACCAGGCTCTTGTACAAGTTACTTTAACGTCTGTGGATCACATGGTATCCTTGCCAATGAAATGGATATAATAATGCAAGTCTCCCAGGAGGCTTGAGGATTATAGGAGATAATTCATGCCCTTGGGTAAGTGGCATATAATGCCACTAACTAAGGAATGACAGAGGTCCAGAGAAAGAAGTGACTGCTAAGAGCCAGGGAAGATGGAAAGATTGCAACTTTCTCTTGGAGAAAAAGGAGATGAAAACTCTAAGTAGGAAGATCAGTATAAGCAAAGGTGTGGAGGAGGGAAAGGTCATGGTATTGGAGGGACAATGAGGACACCATCTGACTGAAGTTGTGAGTCATAAAAGACAAGGTAGACTAGGTGAAGTATGCAAAGATATACTTCTTTAAAGTGGAAAATAGACATAAACAAAGGAAAGAAAAGACCAATATCCAATGATTCTACCACCCAGAGATAACTACTTTGCTATATTTTTTTCTTATGCAAATATTTACTTTTCTAATTAAGACATATAATACTATATGTGTACTTTGTAATGTGTTTTTAACATTACATTTAGCATTGCGTTATCAGCATTTTTGCATGCCACCACATATTTTTTAGAAGTGTGATTTCTGATAGCTACATAATACCACATTTTGTGATCTTGCTGCAAGTTAATCAGCCTATTATTGTTAAACTTTCAGTTGATGTACGTTTTTTCTCCTAATATGTAACATTACCATGACAATGATTTTAAAAATTGTTTTTTTTATCCATAGGAGGAATTACTAGAAAGGACATATTTTGGTTCAAAATTTATGAAAATTTAAAATTTTATTGATATATGTTGTTAAATTACTTCACTGAAAGCTTGTGCCAATACACATTTTCACTAGGAGAGTATGAGAGTGTGAATTTCATTCCACTCTTGGCAGAGAAATTTGGATTCAGTGGAGTTCATGATCAGAGGAGAAATATGGCAGCAGTTGGTGGAGGAATGGGAGGAAGAGATGCTGGTGCCATACAACAATGCAGAGGTGCCGTGACTAGCTGCTGAACTTCAGCGGTCCAAGTGAGAATAGAGAGGAATGAATCTAAGATATTCTCCCCACTTTCTTTTTCCCTGTCTCCCTCCCTGTCTTTCTCATTTCTTCCTTCCTAATAACTTGTTTCCCCCTTTGTTAAAAAAATGGATATTACAGTAGTAAGTTTGTAAAATATTGAAATATAAAAAGTTAACATTTTTTTATATATTTCAGTAATGTTCAATATATCAACTGAAATATTTAATAAGTTTTTTCACATATTAAATATTCTTTGCAGAAATGAAAGCATTTCCTTTCATGAATTTAACAATCTATTTATTCATTTGCCATTGATGGATATATGTGCCAGAGATTTTCTTTGAATTTTTATTATTATACATAATTCTGCTATAAATATTTTGTTCAAACTGTGGTCTTTATTTATGATTTTCCTCTAGCAGAAAGGAATTACTGAGCAAATGATCTAGACAGATTTTTGGACTTAACAAGCATTTTCAAGCATCAGTAACAGTATTTATTACACACAGACAGACATACACACATACACAACTAGGACAAAGAAATAATGGTCCCTATGTTCCTAAACTTGAAGAATAAAGCACAACATAGACATTCCAAGTAAGAACCGGTTTTGGAAGGAAGTCGACAAGTTCACTTTTGAATGTAAAGTGAATATATAAACATGCATAAATGAAAGTGAAAATAGGAAGAGAAGTTGTTTCAAAAAGTAAAAAGTTCATGTAGTTAATACTATGTCCATTCTTGACATTTTGAATCTTATTGCAGTATATTTCTGTAATTATCTCCTAGTGGAAAAACTGGAGAAAAATACTTTGAGAATTCATCATCCTTGTAATTTTATACTCATCCTATCGTTTAGCCCTTCTTCCTTGAGGAAGACTAGCATACATCAGTGTGATCTCTTTTTGTGGGTGGAAGAATAACTATCTTTTTCTATATAAATTATCCAGTTAGGAAGACTTTCCCAACCAAGAACTGATATGAAACTGACCCATCTGTTCCAGAGCTTCCAAGTGAGCTGGTGTAAACTGAAGTTTACTCTGTGCTCAGTAACTCAGTTGACCCCATCTTGTTCAAGGCTGTTTGACTTTACTTTTCTTTCTCTTCCCCTGCATTATTCATAAAAAACAAATACTTCCTTCAGAAGAAAGAAAGACTAAAAATTGACAATTTCCTCAGT
The DNA here is from genome assembly GCA_032199065.1 of Smutsia gigantea. Classification (NCBI taxonomy): domain Eukaryota; kingdom Metazoa; phylum Chordata; class Mammalia; order Pholidota; family Manidae; genus Smutsia; species Smutsia gigantea. The sequence continues at coordinate 204,935 of JAVSCE010004399.1, forward strand.
AGTATCTTAGAGCATAAGAGTTACCTTACAAATCACAGTTGTGTTGTCACTACGATTGCTGGTTACTACAACAAAGTTTATAAATAGATTTACCTACTCAGTAAGACCTGTTCCTTTTTGAAGGATGACATTTGAGTCAAAGAGTGGATTCTAGCTTTCCTAACATACAATATCTCTATCATCTCCAGTACTTTCTCCTGCTATGGCAGTTGAAGATGTTTTAAACGCCTCATTCTAATGTGCTTCAAATGTGTATTTTAATCTGGCAGAGAAAAAAAATTGGAAATGTTTTTTCCTTTGTCCTTTATTGAGTTGATGTTGCAGTCATTTTGCTTCATGGTTTTGAAACAAAACTTGTTTGAGTTGATTGTTTTCTCGTGAATGTAAACTTAGCTAGCAGATGCTGAGTTTCTTTATTTCTAACTTGATCTGAATTCTATGAATGTACTCATTAAGGAACATTTATTGGACATGTGCCAGACATTCTGTTAAGTGCTAGGTATGCAGTATTGAAAAGAAAAAGACTTGGTCCTGGTCCTCATGGAACTTATAGTTTATGGAAGAGACAATAATGAATACAGAAATCAACAATTACAAATAGTGTTAAGACTACATTGTAAATTATGGACATAATTATAAATAGTATTATGAAAGAAAATGGTGCTATCTGAAGCTATGAATGATAGTCAGATCAAGAGTGAGAGACATGGGGACTGCAGTTAGGATGCTATGGCACCATTCCAGATTAGTAATCCAAACTGCTGTTGAAAATTACCTTTCATACAAGATATAGTAAATCATATTTTAAATTTTCATCCCAATTTTGGCTATCTTTTAGCACTCTGTATACATATTGGGAAAATGAATGCCACTTCTCTGACATACTTTGCCACTATATGAAAGTAAGCCAAGATGTCTATCCTCTCTAGAGCTACTAAATATATTGACCATTTGATAGGATAGTTTTTTTTTTCAAAAACAGAATCTTTTGAATTGGTAATTTCTTCTGAATATACCATGTATTTGTTAACTTCACGTAGTTCTAGCAATATTTGCTTTATATTTTTTGAGGCTATTTTGTTAGGTGCATATAAGTTTAAAATTATTACATTATTCTGAACAATTGGGCAATTTATCATTATATAGTAAACTCTGATCTCTAATTATGCTTGTCAAGTTGTATTTTGGCTGATAATATAGCAACTCCAGATTTCTGTTTTCCAGGAATAATAGATTTCTACTTTGTTTTTGGTGTGTCTGTTGTGAACAACATATATCTGGATTTCTGTATTTTTGTCCCGTATGTCAGTATCTGTTTTTTGCCTCTAAATTGGTAAGTTTAGTCTATTGACGTTTTTATTTTTAAATTATTGGTATATTTGGGCTTGTTTTCATCTTTATTTTTCTTCTATTGTACTGCTTCGGTCCCTTATACTGCCCTAAACATGCATATTGTTGTTCTGTCCCAGTGATTTTCAATCCTCTAGCTATCAGAATCACCTGGGAGATTTTTAATACTATTAATATGCAGGCTCTACCACTAGGGATTCTAATTAAGGCCTTGGGTGGGGCCTGGACATTGGTATTTTTGAAGAGTTCCTCAGGTGATATATTATGGGTACTTTGTATATTCAGGACTTTCTGTCTCCTTCTGAGGTCACACCATAACCATCTACAACACCTGGAGAAGCTACCTTTCTTTATTTGTTCTAGTGAAATTCTAGGACCAATCTGGCCTGGGATTGGTATTCATACTATTTCCACCCAATTCTTTAGGAACTGTTTCCTTGACTTGATTCCATTCTTCACTGCTTCACAGCTCCCAGAACTCTCACACTCAAATTGGACCTTGACAGAATAGGTATTTCAGGTATTCAGAGTTAGGTATTGTTCAGATCTGGCCTTTTGGCTGTCAGATCTTCTAATTGAATTCAGGGGTGGGGGCAAGTTAAGTTATAATGTTGACTTGATTCTGTTAGTTTTTCTTAGCTTCCTTTCTCTTCTCCACTGGAATTACCAACCCCACTTGCTAACACCTCAGCAGATTCCCTATTTGCTTGGCTCTGGCCTACCACTGTGTTGCTGAAGATGCCAATAACAACATTATTGAAATATTCACTGTGAAACTATAGATCCTGGTAGTTATGGATGGTGAAGTTTCTTCTATCTGTTAAAGCTAATAGTCAACAATAACGTGCTCTAATCCGGTGGTTCTCAAAGTGTCATCACCGAACCAACAGTATTAGCCTCAGTTGAAAGCTCTTTGGAAATACAAATTCTTTGATCTTTTCCCAGATCTACTGAATCAGAAATACATGGAGGTGGGGCCTAATAATCTGTGTTTCAATAACTCTGCCAGTTTATTCTGGTGGTCAGTCAAGTTTGAGAACCACTGCTTTAATCCAAGAGGTTTACAGTGATCAATTTAATTAAGAAGACAAAAACATTCTCTTTGCAGTGACAACTGGTTATTAACGAGGAAATCAGGAATGGTACAACCAAGACTCAAAAACGGAATAAACTATTCAGTGGTTGTACTATATTTTGTAATTTGGTATTTTAAATTTACTTTGATTAAATTAACATTACCCTACTATTAAGTCTAATCTTCATGTTAATCTGCTTTTCTTGAAATTGAAAGTTAGTATATGTATTAAGTCAAGTGGGAGGGTCAAAGCAAGAATTATGAGCAAATTATCTAAGTGGAATGTGGACTTGTAGGAAGTTATTCACATCTAACCTTTTTTGCATAGAAACAATTACCATGATCTTTTAAAATTTAATATGGCATCAAAGTCTTTTAATCTGTTTCTACTGACTGTGGTTTCTAAAACAGAAATACAAAACTGTTATTTATCCTTATATTGTACTCATTGTACAAGTGCTTTAATATGTAATAATATATAATACAATATAATATTATACAAAGTGCTATAATATAACTAGGCCCCAGTAAGTAAAGATGTACAGCAAAGCCCTCTTTTTGTAAAATTTGGTTTTTAGGAAAGATATAAATTTGGGGCTGGAAAAAAATAGAACCAGACATCTAGAGTCTTAAATATCATATACTTGTTTTATCTCTGGATTTATTTTAAAAAATCCACTTTGTTCTGTTTGCTAGTTTCTTTACTTAGAGTACCCTTTAGATATCCATGTAACTTTTAACGGAAATGTATTTTTCCATTAGAAGTAAATTGAGAGGAAAGAAGATAATTCAGTCATTGAATTTTTTTCATCAAAATCTAGTTTTCACGTGTACAATAACATATTATCACACTTAAGGAAAAATAACTGAAATTTTGTTATTTATAGGATAATGAGCCTTACCAGGGCCATTGAGGGAGAGAGACACGGATACCTTCCACTGCAGTACATGGCAGCGCACACACTGGGGAGCACGGAGAGCCCTCTGAGCCAGAACAGGCATCCAGAGAGCTATGTAAACAAGCACATCGGCCATTTCTGGGATGGTAAGGGTCTTGTGAGGGTATTTTGCCAACATTCCTGAGGAAAGTAAAAACTTCTTTGGAGCTACCGTTGATTACAACTCCGTAACTAAATGCCAGATTAAGGGATCAGGGACTGCTGTTGTTGACAATAACCCAACTGCCAGAGCTTCCTTGGGTAGGGAGTGGCCTTCCAGTTCAGACCTTGTAACTTCCTGAGCCTGGTCATTTGGTTTTCCTAGGTTCCCAGGATATCTAGTCATGTGACTAAATATCCTATTTTCCCTTTTTCTCCAATACATATAAATAAATGCAAATGAAACAGGAGATTACTGTTCTTACCTGCAGAGTCCTTATGACCTAGGTGGAGACCAAGCTTATCAAAGTGCAAAATACTCCTGAATTCTTGAATACATCTGCAGGTAAATTAGGGGTTCAGTGGATGTTTTCTGTAGGTTGAGGTCAACCTCTTCACATGGAGGTGTCAGTCTTTTTCATGTATGGCCTGCTCTGCTTTCTCCAATTTCCCATCTCCCACTGCTTTCTTTCTTCAGACCCTCAGACATCTGAAGAAAATTTATCCAGGAGCCTGTCAAATCACCTCAATCTCACCCCTGAGAAATCTCCTAGGCTGTAGTTTCGTTTCCACTACCCTTACCCCTCATGCTCATCAAATCACTCGACAGCCGGGAGATTCTAGAATGCCCAATACTCTCATGGTATCATCCTGAATACACCTGTAACAGGTCACAAGCTCTTTCAGGCTCCAAGCTGGCTGCATAAATAAACCTCATTACTTCTCCCCTTTCCACTACTTCCCTATGAAACATGCTTATGCTGTGTGTAAGTGGAGTTAATGGGGCGTGTGTGTTAATTTCCTTGGTTTATGTGTATCTAATATCCTTGTGTCACTTGATTCAGTTGTGTTAAAGTTGCCTTTGATTGTGAGGGCCAGGAGTTCAGGATGTGTGCTCTACCTGTCCTGAATGCTGTTCATCTAGGGCCACATGCAGCTGGGTGCTTCATAATGCCAGTGAGGACAAACATTCTGGTTTTGGGTCTGATTTATATTGTCATAAAAGGCTGAAGACCTGCCCCATAGGGTGGTGGACATATCTATTTTTGCCCAACGCACTAGCTGGCTGTTAAATCCTTTTCTACATTGGTAGAATTTACCTTGGTTTATGTCTCTAACATTCAATTTTGGGTTTGTAAAATAGTTTCCTTCTACTACAAACCCTGTACAAAGGGTAATATTCTTCTGTTTTGTCTGATAACAAAATCTGCCAATACCACTCAAGCATATTCAAAATGAGAAAGGAAATTCCTCTCTTTATATAATAAGGATTTTAGCTTACATTTCAACACCATGGCAACTAGGCACTAGGATAGAATCTTTTTTGTCTAAATATATCCTTGGCTTTCAATGACTTTCTATTTCACCAAATAGATGGTTTCTTTCTAATTTACCAAATGACTTTTCAAATTCCTCCATCTTCACAACGTTTCCTCTATTTTGGGCTGGCAGGGTCAGCTAGAGCCCTCCCCTCAGCTTTCGAAAGCAAATATGATCACTTCAAGAGAAGCATAAATTGGGGCAATCTAAGTGCAAAGGAGTTTCTCTGAGAAACTATTCTGGTGCCAAAGGAATGTGGAATAAGATGAAAGCACATCTCAGATTAGGGTGAGCACTGTCAATTCTTTGAGGGTTAACTCATAACTTTCATAGGAAATAGAATCTGGGAATAAAAAGATAAAGACTTTCCTTTTGGGTAGAGAATGGGTCCCTCCTCCAGGAAACACCAACAGGATGTTTTGGTAGTACCACGGGGAGATTGTCAGACACTCGTAACGTTGGAAAATCATTTTGCTCCTCTGGGCTTCCATTTCCCCCTCCATGAAATGAAGTGTCCGTCTAGAGATTTTCTAAAATTCTTTGAAGCTCCAGTTATTTCTCAACAAATGTTGATGCACACCTACTAAATTCCAGGTGCAAGGGGTGAAGTGATAAGCCAGTGATATAAGGGTCTCCAGTCTCCTAGAACTCAAGGGTAGTCTCCTATTTAATAGTCTGCCTCTGGAAGGAAGATTGCCAATTTACATTTAATATGGGTTTTAGTTTAATATTAGCCTTTGGCTTGACCCATTATTCCACAACGTGGTCCTTTTGACCTTTTTTCTACTTGCCGGTCTTCCTCAGTCATTCCCAGAGAAGTACAACGCCATGGCAGTAAATCACACACTTGTCTTCTAAGATGTGTTGAGAAAATGCCAAATATATTTTATTGGTCATAATCTGTATTGATGAGTTGTGGTTAATATCACCTGCATTTATGGGTGTGATTTAGGGAGGGAGAACAGATATTGTGGTCACTTTTGGGTCTTTCTGCTATGTCATAGTTATATGGCTATATGGATAAAACATAATAAAAAGCATAGTTGAAATCTCTTCTTACCTTGAGAATCAGTCTGTCAGATCACGCCTACATAGATCGATCTATTGCATTTAAGCAGTGGGTTTATATTTTTGAGCGCCAATGCGTGTTATTTTCCTACACAAATAGCCATGCTTAAAGCTTAATGAAGTAGGAAAGGCATTCAGGAAGAGCTTTAGCCAA